>PVIJ01004032.1:8678-124127 GCA_004024925.1 Scalopus aquaticus | reverse complement strand
ACGGGTACATGTATCCTTTTGGATTAGTGTTTTTGTATCCTTTGGGTAAATTCCCAAAAGTGGGATTGCTGGGTCGTATGGAAGCTCCATGTTTAGCAGTCTGAGGAATCGCCATACAGCCTTCCATAGTGGTTGGACCAGTTCACATTCCCACCAGCAGTGTAGAAGGGTTCCTTTTTCTCCACATCCTTTCCAGCATAAAATGCATTTTCTTTATTCACCACATGCAAGATCCTCCTGTCTGGTCCTTGAAGCTTTCTCTGTAGATCCACACTCTTCTGAATCACAGGAGCTAAACTCCATGGATGATGTGCGCTAGCTCTCTTGGCACTTGGCTTCTGATTGGATTTGCCAATGAAAGGCAAAAGCAGAAGATTGTCAGAGTTTCCATTCCTCTGGCTCTACCCCCACAGGGCTGCAGTTTGCTTTGGTTGTGTTTTTATAGCAAAGACCACAGCTCCTGCAGATGGCCTCCTCCTAAAGTAAGAACTCACCATCTTTCAGTGACTCCTGCCCATTTGCCCCAGAAATAGGGATGGTAACACTTCCCATTGTTGCCAGTCCTAAGGTATTTATCATCCCTTATTACTTTCCCTTAATCCAGCCAAATCCTGTAAAAGGTCCTTCATTCAAACGTTGTTAAAGACTCTTCAATCACCCTCTTTGCAGGTACCATCTGTTTCCCACCAGTACCTTCCAGTGCCAACATTTCTAGCCTTTTATACCATCCACCAAGCTCTTCCCAAGCCCCTGTACTCCAGCCATAGTGTCACACCCTGGCAAGTTGCCATGCCCCCACTTTTTTATTCCCTTTCCTTTTTTTTTTTTTTTTTTTTTTTGTGTAGAAGAATGAGCGTGCAGGCCAGAGGTGCAGAGATGAGAGCATTCACCACAGACAGAATGGGGAGCAGAACAGGCAGATCCACTGAAATACACTGCTTAAGGGAGTAGTGGATGAGACAGGAGAAATCTGCTGTGCCATTGTGGGTCAGCTCCCTGGCTGGGAGAACTCAGTCCATGGCAGTGATAGTGCTGAGACTTAACCCCTAGGTGACTAGGGAGATCCAGGCCCACCTTTTCCTTTTTCATAGAGTGCTTTTTCCCTTTCTTGACAACTTTCACATAAGCCAAAAATCTGAACTCAAATGTCACCTTTTCCAGGAAGATTCCCTTACTGCTGCTAATTCTAGTATTTAATGCTCATCTATGAACATATCTAAGTCTCCAAGGCAGGCAGAATGATGGTCTTCCAAAATTGATTACATACTAATCCCCAGAACCTATGCTTGGTTATGCCACCTAGCAAGGAGGAATTAAGTTTGCTAACCAGTTGGCTTTAAAATGGGAGGATTAGAATTGAGACTACCGAAAGGCAGGTGGAGGGTGGATAGCAAAGGGGGAAACAGCCCCCATGGACAATGGAAGAGGATTATGGGTGCCTTGGTGGTGGGTGTGGCGTGATAACATTCGACCCTATACTTCTGAATCATGTACAGTATTGTAAACCAATGTTATGTCAATAAAAAAGAATACAGTAATAAAAAATAAATAATAAAATGAAAGAATTATCCTGGATTACACAGGTGAACCAATTTAACCACAACAATCCTTAAAATTGGAAAAGGGAAACAGAAGAATAAGAACCAGAAAGATAACAATGAAAGAAAGACTTGACTGGCCATTGCTGTTTTTGAAGATGGAGGAAGGGGCCGTGAGCCAGGGGATATGGACAGCTTTTAGAAGCTAGGAAAGGTAGGCACAGAGATACTCCCCTAGAGACTACACAATAAATGCAGTTCAGCCAGCACTTTGATTTGGTCAAGGTGGCTGCCTCCAGTCACATCTATTTTGGACTCCTGACCTTCCAGAACTGTGAGGTCAAAAGCCACTGAATTTGTGTCAAATTGTTACAGCATCAGTAAACAGAAAATGAATGGAATCCTCTAGGAGAGTGTCAGATACTTAACGCAGATATCACGTTTTGTTTGTGTCTTCCAAGCTTCTCTCACAAAACTTGTCTCGGAGTAATTCTTAGATGCATTTGTTGAAACGGTAGGATCCAGAATCATTTTGTCCATCGATATTTTCTGAATCCTTCTTGAGCCACGGTCCATATAGTAACAGTTTACCAGAAGGAAGAGATAATGCATTTGCTGATGGGGAAAAAGCATTTAGTTATCAATCTACCATATCATCATTGAGAAAAATAATTTAGCTGGCTGCCAAGCCCAGTGAGGATGCAGGAATGTGAAGGGGCCCATGATCGCCTCCCTCTCAGCAAAGCAGCTGTGGTAACGAACAGTGGCCTGCCTCAGGACATGCCCAGCTCCCCAGATGGGCAGGGAAAGAACAAATTGTTCCTTCCCCTGGAGCAGCTGGCCCTGGTTTTGGCTGGATCTTGATTCCTGGGCACTGGTTGCTACAGTTTGGCAAGAGCCACCTTCCAGCCCTGCATTTCCAGAAGGGCTGTTCTATTAGTAATCTGGAGCGGACACCTCCTATCATCACCACAATCTTGTTCTTACAACAGCACTAACAACAGATGATCTGCAAATCCCGCAATGTGTTCATGGAATGAGAGCCAGTGCTTGGGTTTAAAGCCCCTTTGACAATTCTCCCTACATCACTGAGAGCTCTGGACCAGAAGCCAAAAGTCTGGGGCCTAGTCTGGCTCTGCCTCCTTGTGACCTCAGCTGAGTCATCTCTCATTCTTTACCTGGGAAGTGAGAGGAATGGACTTCTGCGGTTGCTGCAGGCTATTGCATTCTAAGAGTCTATGACTTTATACAATTCCCAAACTCATTTATTTCTGAAAAAGGCCAGTAACAAAGTGTCCCCACTAAAGAAATCATTTCATTAGTCAGAAAATAAGAGATCCTGAGAGATGAAGCAAAGAAAGGAAGAAGAGAGGAGAGTGAGAAGGAAGAGGGGGAAAAAAAGAAAAGGAAGAGAAGAAGAGGGCAGGGAGGAGGAGAGAAGGCAGGCTAGAGATAAAGAAGGAGGGAGGGGAGGGAGGGAGAGGGGAAAAAGGGAGGGAGGGGCAATTGGTTGAGCACCTAACAAAGACCAACCTCTTTCATCTGCTGGTGCTCACTTAAGCCGCAGGCCAGAGTCTCACAAAGTTTTCACCAAGGTACCTCGAGTTGGGAAGAGAGTGACAAGGACCCCTGGAAATCCAGTCTGTAGCCGGAAACCTGCAGCCTCATTTTATCTTAAAAAATTAACGAGCTTTGCCCTCTACTCCATAAACAGGTGTTCATTCTGCCTGGGAGTAAAACTGCTGCCACAGGAAGATGGAGCACGGGACTGACTGCTGTGTTGCGCCGGCTCCCGGTCTCTTCTGTTTCTCTCAGAGATGGCTACTCTGGTCTCGCAGGCAGAGACCTGGGAGCTGAGAGGTAGGACTTATTCCCCAACCCCTCCACCCCCCAGGTCATGAGAAAACCAGGAGGTTGTCTAGTTTATTACAGCCAGAGAAATCCAAATAGCCCAGATATGTTTGCATCCAGAAAACTGGGGTGATAGGTTTACCAGGATAGCCCCGTTTCTCCAGCAGGCCGTGCCAGAAGATGCCATCTCTGTCTGTTACTCAGTTTACAACAGTGAGACACATGGATGCGCTGTTTGTAGCATCGTCAGCAACTCGCTGAGACAGACTTTGGGGTGTTTATTTTCAAAAGCATTGCAAGTCAGGGGCAGAAGTCCCAGGTAACAGAAACCACATGCTTGGGGGGTAAGCAGGAGGGCCTTGCCCGAGGGAAGGGCTTAGCCACCACCAGGAGGGAGATGAGATGGGACTTAGTCATGAAGCCAGCACAGCAAGAGCAGACCCATGTGACTGTTCTGGAACACCAGTCAGGATGAGGCCCTAAAGAAGTTGTGGTGAGTACAAGCCTCAAAGATGATCTGCAGGGCTTCGTGAGGTGCAAATACGCAGTGCATGCTTGTCCCAGAATGAGCACATGCGTTTTCTGGCATTATCACCATCATCATCATGATCCAGAATTAAGATCACCCATTTTAGTGCCAAAATTGACCAGCAAGTGTGGAATTCAAAGCCATTCAGTAAATAGGAGACAAGAAATTTGGAACGGACCCAAACACCAACAAGTTTTACAGAAGCCACTAGCAAGGAAATTGGAAGGGAGCTCACCCCACCATCCCCCACAAACAGGACTTAAGACTTGAAGGATTCAGAGAGATGCTGGATACAAAGGGACAAAACATCTCAACACTAGCATTAACAAGAGAAGTGAGTAATGGGAGGAGGGCAGGGAATTATGACATAGGACTTGGGTACATGGACATAGGTTTGCTTCCTGAATATCACATCTGGTTGTGCAATGTTTGGCAAGTCATATAAGCTCTCTGGATCTCTACTTCAACCTCTTTAAAAGGAGGATAATTAGAGTGTGTTTCCCACAGGATTATGGGAGAGTCAGTGATGTAATTCATGGGTGCTCAATAATGTTAATTTTACTTGCTTATTAGCTGTTATGAAGCAATTGCAAAGTAAGTAAGGGGTGTTTTGGCTCTATTAAGTCTGAGATTGGGTAGGGAAAAACAATGTTTCTTCTTTGTCCTCAGACTTTATTTTGGAAGAGTGAAAAATCAAAGAAAGAAGATAGAGGGAAGCGGGGAGGAGGAGGAGTTGAAGATGGAAGGAAGGAAGGAAGAAAGGAAGGAAGGAAGAGGGAGGGAGGGAGGGAAAAAGGGAGAAGGGAGAAGGAAGTGATGATAGAGGAGACAGTGGAGGGAAAGTGACAAAGAAAAAACAAGACAAGGATGAATGGTCCTGGTAATTTTCAACAGGCAATTTAATGTGAAAATATTCCGAAGCGAATCATCAGTTGGCCCCTTCTCAGCCTTCCTCTGTTTTCAGCTCATCTCTTAAGTGTTTAAGTTCTTTGGTCCAGTTCTCTTCCCTCTTTGCAAGGTCTTATTGGGCAATGTTCTCCATCCCCATGGTCTCCCATATTACCTGTTGTTGAACATCTCTATTTGGGTAGTCAACACTTACAAAGCACACCTTATATCTCCCTATAAATACTCTCCTTCCCTTGCTCCTTTAATCCTTATTGAGGTTAAGGGTACCTCTGTACCCTCAATTCAGAAATGTGGAGATTAAGACTTCTCCCTCATTGTATGTCTCTAACACTGCTCACCCCTTAATTTTTATTGAAGTCTGCATTTACTGCCTCAGTTCAAGTCCTCAGCCTTCAACTAGCCCCTGTTAACAGTCTCCCAAGTGGCCCTCCTACTGCCAGACCCATCCCAACCTCTGTAATCAAATGCATGTGATGTCATCCCTGATATTCTCTGGCATGCGTTTCAAGCACTCTTCTAGTGTACAAAATAAAAATATACATTCCTCAGCCTAATGCACAATGTTCTTTCCCCAACACACCCGCCTATTTTTCTATCTTCATCCATCTTCCTCTTCTCGGTTACCCAACCCAGATGCACACACAACCCAAACTATATTTGAAGATATTCTTCACTTTGGTGGAAAATTTCTGATTGTCCTACATGCCTGATAAACTCCTGGCCAACATGCAGGACGCTGCTCACATGTCACCTCCTATGGGGAATCTTCTCAGACTTTGCTATGTACATAAGTCAATATTCCTACTACTTTTTTGTACACATCATAGTACTTAACATATTACGTGATTATTTGTTTAAAATCTGTGTCTTCCAACTAAAGTGAGAGCCCTTACGGACAGGTATTGTGCAGTTTTCATCATTGTATCTCCAGTATCAACTACTCAGCACAACCTCTCTGTCCCTGATGAGTGGATGGAGACGGTCCCAGTCAGTGGCCCTGAGTGCTGTCTTCTCTAAAGAGTGACAGAGATGCTCTTTAGCTTTTCATTTTCTAGATGTGGTACAGCCAGTCTTTTTGGATTGACAAGGAAGGCACAATTGACTAGGACTCAACTTTAGACAGACAAGTACAGTCGTATGTACTCCTGAGGCTACACTCAAGTTAATTAAACATTTAAGTCACTTATTTCAAATTAGTGCTAAGGGAATGTCAATTTTCAAGAGACTGATTTCATCCAAGATAAGTTTTCCTAAGTTTTGAGGGGAACCTTGGTTTTATCTTTTGTGCTGAAATCACTATTTGGGGAGAGGTAAAAGCATTGTGGATTATCAGAGCTTCACTCCAGTAAAAAAGCATTTAATACAGATTAGCAGATTTAATATAAAAATATAAAAGATACTAAGTAATAGTCTGGACAATATGAATACTAATGCTAATATTAATGCAATAATATAAATTTCCCTGATGTCTTCCCCTGTTATTTATTCAGGGCTCAATTTTTGAATGGGAAGATTTTAAAGCTTTCCCCCCCAAAAAAAAAAATCTACCAGAATAAAACAGCATCTGTCAATCTCTACAGCTGGGAGTATCTGTCCTTTCATAGGACACCATGAAATTGGTTCAGGGGCAGGGTTGAGGAGACAAACTGGCTTGTATTAGAGAAGGCCAGCAGGATCTGGAGGGCTGGGGGATAGAACAGGCCCACTGGAAAGAGGAAAGTCTCTGAGCTGTGACGCCTCTGTGAGTCTGAATCATACAAAGTGGGAAGCCCAAGAATGAGTAAAGATGTGGCAGAGGGAAACGCCCATAAAGGAACTGGCAAAGAACAAACAGCATCAAGTAGTGACTATTGAATGATTCGGGGCCCTTAACATGTACCTCAAAATTGAAAACACCTAAGAAATGTTAGTTCAAGAAATAGTATTCCTGACTAAATGCATAATGCATGTAGACAATATATAAATTGATAGAAGAACATTGTTCACATTTATGGTCTCCTATAAATTGAATAAAATACTGAAAAACAACTTTGTAAGTTACAGAAAGTATAATCAGAGTATAACAGTATAAAGTAGAAAAGAATGTTAGGATAGCTGGTAAATGATTAGCAATAAAGAAAAAAAATCAGAGTTAATTAATGTCCCTCATTTTCCTCTCTGGATAAAATGCATTTCTCAAATGAAAAATCACAATGATTCTCTCTTAATAAAAAAAAGCCACCAGTTGGGAACAGCTGTTTAACTCGAAGCTAGTAAATTAATCTCAGCTCCATAATTTACCTGATGACCTCTAATAGATTATTTCTTCAGCTTCATCATAGCTTCAAATTCTGGCATTAGTTATGCTGGCACATAAGGCAGTAAGGGGTGAAGCAGACAGGCCCTGAGGAAGAACAGAGAAGATCCCCGTTATGAAATAAGCTTCTTAGCTTAGAATAAATCAAGATAGGCGAATAGGCCTAGGTCCCCATGTTTTGCCCATGGAGACAATATTAATAAATCACAGCATCTTTCCCACTGAGTCCAAGCATAGACTTCAGTTCAGTGCTCTAAAGAGTCATAAGCAATAAAGAGTCAGCATCACGAAAAAATCCCATCTTGTGTATCAGCTGGGGTATGCTAGGTGATGCTACTGTAACAAATAACTGATTTGTATAATTTCAGTGGCTAAAAACAACAAAGATTGATTTCTTGTTTAGGTTACATGGCCCACAATGGCTGCCTGGGGCCTCCGTTCTACAACATGATCACAACTGTAGTTAATGGAGCACCCTTGCCTGGAGCGTGGCCAGTCAGGGAGGCCAGGGGGGAAGTGTGGGGAAGCACAAGCTAACTCAAAGGCTTGTACTTGGAAGAGACTCTCCACACGTTTGCTCACATTCCATCCATCGAAGTAAGTCACATGCCACACCTAATGGACAGGGGCACAATCCTGCCATATGCCTGGAAGAAAAGAGCGCCAGAACACTGGAAAGCAGCCCTAATGAGTATCATGCTTGGAACAGACACAGAGGACTCTGGCCCAACTGCAGAACCCAAGTCCAAAGGTATAGTCAGGAAAGTGGGCCCCACACATGTTTGTGATCCAGCCTACTGCTAGTCCTTAGGAGTTAGAAGTCTATTGTAGAGGGAGGAGAATGTTCAAGAAAGCAGGCACTTACAATAAATAATAACAAAGGGCTACCACAAGGGTAATTGTTGGGCCCCGAAGGAGCACATAGGAAGGGCACTGACTCCCGGGGAGGGAACTGCAAAGAGCAGCTCCCATAAAGGCAAGTGCATGTGCAAGACCCAAGAGTGAGAAGGGAACATGACCCGCTGGGGGAACAGCTCAGAGGCTTGTGGGCTGGAGAGAGTGCCAGGGAGGGCTGGCTAGAGACAGCAGACCCCTCACTGAGGTCTTGAGAGCCACGCAGGGACTCTGGGCAGTGAGAAGACCAGAGGGTTCTTATGTAGAGGAATCAGTTAACCAGATTTATATTTTAAACCTACCCAGAGTCACAAAGCAGAAATTCTACTTAAAACTAAGTCTATTGCACATAGTTCTTTTTTTGAGAATGTTTTGTGGCAAAACTTACTGAAATTATTGCGCTATGTTGTCACTTGAAAATGAAGGAAACTGTCTTTCCAGTCAGACATATTCAAAAATAACTTCAAAACATGTCTTATTTTTCCACGGTCTTATTTAGGGAAATGTCTTTGGAAGTAGAACAGGATGCACAGGCAAAAGCTCTGACTCCCTGACCAAGAGCTGTTGCAAGGGTCAAATTAGATCAAGACCCAGGTTGGCTCCAGACACAGCATGTGAGATGAGTCCAGCCTTCAGACCCAGGAGAGACATCTGCTGGTGGGACGCGAGAGGCAGACCTGAGCTCTCCAGAGTGGTGAAACAGGAAGAGAGAGAGAGAGAGAGAGAGAGAGAGAGAGAGAGAGAGAGAGAGAGAGAGAGAGAGAGAGAGAGAGAGAGAGAGAGAGAGAGAGAGAGAGTGTGTGTGTGTGTGTGTGTGTGTGTGTGTGTGTGTGTGTGTGTTTTCAGGATCTTTGTGTGTTTCCTGAAGTAACATTTGCTAACAAGGAGTGTTGGTGGCCAGGCCACATTGAGTCAACAATTAAGAGACCTTGCAAGGCCAGTCCTTAGGGTCAGAGCTACCCCAAGGGGAGCTTTCAACACACTGAGATGTATTACAGGGGCACTAGAGGAGAGTGGTGCTTCCCCTATGTCATTCCAGGAATCAGACCTTCCGGGGAGATCTAGGCTGTCTTTTTCTCCCACATCTTCTTCTCAGAACTCCTTGAGAGGATAAAAATGGAAGTCACTGCAGACCTCTGTTTCTTAAAGTTCATACTCTTTCCCTTTGGTGGATCTATGTCAACTCTAGAGCAATACACCCTTCAAAGTTCTTTTCCATTCACTTGTAACTTGCTGTTTATCCATTTTGCATGCCCCCTCTCAGTTGCTGGGTATTTTCTCATGAAATAAAATATAAGAATGAGTTCCCGTTCTTTCCTTGTTTCTGTCAGAGGCAGAGTGCAGAGAGAAATGGGAGTCCACTTCCTAGTTCATGGATGGCCATATTCTGGCTGTGCCCTTACATGCTTGAAGGGACGAGAGAGCTCTCTGGGGTCTGTTTTATATTCAGTACGCTGCCTTTTCCGCAATGCTGTTCATTTCCACACTTTGTAACAGTGGGATTCCTTATGGCAATTGTCAAAAAAGCATATGCACCCCAAGTTATTGCAATTCTAAAAACTACACTCAGTTTGGGAACTTTAGATTCTTATCACATCACTGCATGCACAAAATAATACATTTTACAAACTTATATACAGACTTAATGATTTTGATTTCAAGGGTAAGCCCTGTGGTAAAACTAATCTTCTCTTTGAGAAAAGGATTCAAATTATAGTCCATATACAAAAAGGTGCTCAATAAATTAGGCATAAAACTTATCTTTAAAATATAGACATTTACATATTTCTTTTAAAATGAAACTACTTGATCACCTTCAAGAGATGATCACATGAGATACCACTTATTTACATTAACTGCAAGTTTTCAGATTTGCCCTGGGTTTCCAGTTACTTCTAATGCAGTATCAGTCTGTGACCTTAAAAGAGCAGGGAGGAGAAAAATGTACTCTTCGCTGAAATCCCGGACAGAACACCTGCAGGTTTACATGAGAAAGGAATTGGGGAAGTAAGGAAAGAATTTCATTTTAAGTTGATTCAATCTCAACCTGCTTGACAAATTCATGAATTTAAGATTAAAGCAAATATTCTCTTATTTCTAGAGAGCAAGAGACTCCAGCCCCTCCTTCCCTTCATTGAATTCTTTATTCTTTTCCTCTTCTGTCCTTGCAAAGCATGCTACTCCATGCAATTTTTTCACTGGTTGGTACTTCCTGCCCACTTCTTTTATTGTAGTTTGAAGAGAAATCTCATACTTGTGTAATACAGTAGATTATGTAAATCTACGCATTCATTTGCCCAAAACTCCCTGTCTTAATCTGTTCAAGCTACTGTAATACCGCACACTGAGTGACTTAAACAACATTTATTTCTCAGAGTTCTGGAGGCTGGGAAGTGCAAGTTCAAGTGTCTGCAGATTCAGTGTCTGCTGAGGAACCCTTCTGGTTCTTGCTCTGCTCGTATGACTGACAGGGTTAGAAAGCTCTCTGGGGTCTCTTTTATAAGGTCACTACTCCAATCCTTGGGGTCTCCACCCTAATGACCTAATCTCTTCCCAGAACCCCTCCACCCCCGCCTCTCAATGCTATCTTTGGGGGATTAGGTTCTCATTATATAAGTTGTTGAGTCTGGGGAACACAAACATTCAGTCTGTCACACGCACCAAAATCCTAGCTGGCTGATAGAGAACGTGATTTCTAAAATTTCTAGAAAAACAGGCAACTCTGAATATGAGCTCTAGGGACGTAAAACTTGCAGTGCCGTTCTGGAAAGTCCTGATTGTCTGACTGGCCTGTCTGCCTGGCACTCTCCACTGCGGCAGAAGGCTAAGCGTGCTGACCCCTGTGTCACCTGTATTTGTGGAGCTGAGGTATTAGGCTGTCTCATCGCGCCCAAGTTCACAAAATTGCATCTAAAAGCAAAATTAGCACTCAGTTTTCAGTATGATCCATTTAAAAATGACAGTGGCCCCACAAAGATCACCATGAGAAATATACCTCTTTGCACAAAGGGCATCAGCACGTGGTAATGAATTTTTATTTATAAAGGTGCTATGTTTACATTGTAGAAAATTCAAAAAATACCGATGAGCACAAGGTAAAAAGTTTACAATGAACCATAATCTCATATTTCAGAGATAACTGCTATTAAAGTTTGGTGACCCATATAACTTTTTAATTTTGGTCTAAAAATACAATAAATGTATATTTTTTAATGGACTGTTACTGTATGTTGTGTCTTGTAATCTGCTCTTTTCACTCAATAATGTCATGTGACTGTTTCCTCATGTTATTAAATAATATTTTACTGCAGATATGTTGATAGCTGCAGAGAGTTTACTACTTGGATATAGTGTTTGTGAACAATTCCCTACTGTTGTGTTAGGCAGTTAGAGCAGGGAGGGCGATGCCTACAGAAAATTAAACAGCCAGCTCTACTCAGAACCCCCAGGAAACACTTTCCAGAGCCAATACAGGCAGGGGAGAGTTAAGAACACCCAGAGGGCAGAAAGGCAGTCTTCCACCCCAACCTGTGGGCAGGCCTGTAGCACCTGGGAAGAGGAAGAAGTGCCAAAGAGAGTAAGGCAGACCCCCACCTCCACCTCTGCCAGGCAAATACTAAACCTGGACAGCAAAGTAGAAGGGGGGGTGACTTAGAAACTCCTATTTGGACCAGTAATGTCCTTTGCATTAATGTACCGTGCATAATGTATTGTGCAGGCGCCAGGAGTGCCTGCACAGTAAACCCCAGAAAGGGACTGAGTGCAGAGCAGGCTTTTGCACCCCACTGAAGCTAGGAGTCCTCTGCCTTTCTTTGCAGTTGTTCTCCAGCGGAGTCTGCCCCCAGCCACCTTCCCCAGTGTACTGTCTCTAAGTCAGCTTTGCTTTGTTTTGCCTGGACATGGCTATAATCAAGGAGCAGGGAATTCCAAAACCCACCAACATCTAGGAAACTCCAAACTCAGAAATGGTTGGACTGAGTGTTTGTTTCCAGTTTGGTGCTATCATGATACTAAAATGAACTTTCCTGTAACACGTCCTCATCTGCCTTTGTCAGCTCCTGGAAACAGAATGTGTTGGTAAAAGAGTACTAATATGTGTAAAGTTTTTACTGCTCACTTGCTTGCTGAACAAATATTTATTGAGGAGAAACAGATCCCCAGTAATCCGCATTCTAGGGATACAGCTGTGAGCCAATCAGGCAAGATCTCAGCACACCTGGAGCCTGCACCTCTGCAGGAGGCAGACAGTTTATGAGTGGGAAATTAAGTTCATGATGTGACTTCAGGAAGTGATGCTTACTTTAAAGAAAGATAAAGGAGGTCAGGCTACCATGACAGGGACTGGTGCTTTGGAGAGGATGGTCAGGAGGCCTCTCTGAGGACAGGACACTTGCAGAGACCACCTCTGGGGGAACATGTTCTGGGCAAAGAGGAGAAACAGGAAGACCTGGAGGGAGGCCTGAGCTTGCCACACTTGGGGATTTGTAAGGCTGAGGGCGCTGGTGTAAAGTGAGGGGGAGTGGGGGGAGGCAGGGGCAAGTCATGAGGGCTCTCACTGAGACAGGAAACCTTTTGCACAGCAGAGCGGTGTGATTGGCACTAGCTGCTGGTGGAGAATGGAGAATGGTGGAAAGCAGGGGTCCCACTAGGGGGATGTGTGATCATCTAGACAAGAGATGACGATAGCTGCTACTAGAGGAAAGGGATAATGGAGAAGTTTCTGAAAGTGTAGTCAAAGTAAAGATGACAGGACTTGCAGAGGATCAGGTGTGGGTCATGAAGGGAATAGAGGTGATTTTGGACACTCTCTAGAAGTCATGGTGCTCAGTGGTGCCAGAAACCCTCTTTCCCCACAGCTTCGCCAGTGATACTGTTTTCTCTTTGCTGACTTGATATGCAAAACATATTAAATTGTTTTCATCTTTTAAATTTTTGTTGAAGCAACATTGGTTTACAACATTATATAGGTTTCAGGTATATGATATTATATTTGACCAGTATAAACTGCATTATGATTGCCACCAAAAGTCTACCTTCTATCCACCACCATAAAACTAACTCCCTTTAAATCCTTCCCCTCGTCCCTCTTAGGATTTGTTCTTGTTGTCTTTTTTCATTTGTTTCTTTACCTTTCACATAAGAGTAAAATTATGCAGTATTCATCTTTCACTGTCTGACTTATTTCACTTGGCGTAATACCCTGTAGGTTCATCCATGTTGTCACAAATAGCAAGATTTCATGTTTTTTATAGCTGAGTAGTGTATTTTCTTTGTCCAATCATCTGTCAATGGGCACTTAGGTTGTTTCTATAACTTAGCTATTAAAATAATGCTGCAGTGAACATAGAGGGGCATCTATCTTTCTGAATTAGTGTTTTCATATTCTTCAGATAATATTTCAAAAGAGGACTAGCTGGATGACACATTTTGTCATTACTACTCAGGTTAGACATGGGTTGTATTTATAAGCCATGTGTGCTTCTTCAATTGTAAAATAATATCCTTAGCTAAAATTGTTTTTTGTTAAGCAATAAGAATGGATGTCTGGGGCCTCCCCGGTGGCCTAGGGGTTAAGTCTCAGCGTTATCACCACTAGGACTGAGTTCCATCCCGGGCCAGGGAGCTAACCCACATGGTGCAGTAGACCTCTCCTGTTTCGCCCACTGCTCCCCACAGCAGTATATTTCAGTAAATTCACCTGTTCTGCTCCCCGCTCTGTCTCTGGGGACCCCTCTCCACCACCACCACCCCCGCACCTCTGGCCTACACCCCAGTTAGTCTGTGTGCAAAAAGAAATGGGTGTCTGTTTTTCCCAGTAGCAGGTGAGTTTCACAAATGCAAAGGATAAAAGGGCTTCATTTGTTTTAGTCATTACTCTGTCATCACTGGTACCTAGAATAGTGCCTACCATATAGTGATGAAAAAAACATCACTAATCCTTAGACACTGTGTTTGGAAGAGAAAATAAAAGCAATTCAATAACTAAATGAAACTAATCCAAATGAAACAAACTCATTATAAGAACTCAATATATTTACTATAAGGGAAATATTATTTAAAAATCTATTTTGTTAGTAAGTTGAGAAAAATCTTAATATTTCACTCTGATCATGCTTCAGGTTCTCAATAAGGAAATCCATCCATGGTTAATAACCTGGCTGTGTTAAATGAGGCCTTAAAATGACGTTAGACTCCTAGCCATCTCCTACTCCTGACAAGGCTCAAATCCATTCCATACTCCCTACTAATTAATCTTCCTGAAACATAGCTGAACACTACTTCCACTCCTTAACAGCCTTCATTGTAGAACAAAAATGTTCTTGTTGAAAGAAATGTGGTATGCAGGGGCAACAACTGTCGCCTTGGCTTCCGAGAGTGCTGAATGTGAATCTCAGTTCTTCTGGTGACGAGTATATGAAAAATCACATAGTCTCTATCACCCACTCATAATCTACCACTGGGTTTTAAAACAGGAATCAACAGTCAGGTAAAGTGTGTCTGATAGTCAATTTTATGACTTGGCTTTAAAGTGCCCAGGTGTTTGGTCAGATATTATTCTGGGTGTTTCTGCAAGTGTTTTGGATGAGATTAAGCTTTAAATTGGTAGACAACACGAAGGAGATTACCTTCTCTCCTGTGGTGGGCCTCATCTAATCAGTGGTCAGAGCCCACGGAGTGGAACACAGCCCTCCTGCTAGGTAAAAACTGACAGGGCTGTGCAGGTTGCTGCAGAAGCCTCTGCCCTGCACATCTTGGTAGTAATCCTGCTCCTACAAATATGGGAAGCACATACCTCTTTCCATTCTGAATGTCTGCTGTAGACTCCCTTCCAAATAAGCCAGGCTCTGCCCATTGGCAAATTCCTTTCTCTCCAAGATCTTTGACAGGTATCAATAAATTGCAAATCCAAGATCTTTATGGTACGTGAAAATATGAGTATAAAAGTCTAGATTTGAAGGCCCCAGGGTGCATCTGCTATGTTGCTGGCAGGAGAGATGCAGACTTGGAAACAGTGCTGAGAGGGCATAGCATTGGACTTTAAAATGTCATTTTTCCACTGTAAGGTCAGTTACAGTTTCTAATTCTCTGCATCCCCAGGAACTAAAAATAAAGGGGGGGGGCATAATATTAAACATATTTTTATTTTTTAATTTTTAAGATAATATTGGTTTATAACATAATATAGGTTTCAGTGTGTATTTTATATAATATATATTTATGTATATATTTTATAAATAAATATATATTTTTTAACTATATTTCAGTAGTATATTTCAATGTACATACTCCATTATGGTCACCACCAGAAGTCCAGTTTCCTTCCACTCACCACTGCACAAGGGAGCCTTTTACCCAAATTACCCAACTTCCATCTCCATTCTCATAATGTGAGTTTGTTTTTAATTTGTGTTAAACATATTCTCAAGAAATGTTTTATAACTCTGAAAGAACAAAACTAAAAGTACAAGGTCAATATCTAGTGTGATTTTGAAAAACATTCTCCAGCAGTAACAGTTAAAGATTTTGAAAAACATTCTACGTTCTTGGTGGTTCAATAAATATCATTAGCTACGAAAGAATACCAGACATCATGAAGGTCTTGGACAATACAGAAATCCAGCATGTAGACTATAAAAAAGAACCTAAAGGGCAAAATTAATCATCAAGGTATTATTTTTCCAAATCCAGACATTTTAAAAGAACTGATGCTATGAATTAAGTTAAATAAACAAACAGAAATTAACTCTGAAAGGTAACTATTAACATTCTTAAATTTTAGAAATACTTAGATTTTTAATCATATGTATATTTTAATGTTTTACTGAGGTTAACATTAGTTCATAACACCATGTAACTGTACAGGTTTCATGTGTACAGGGCTTCTCACCTTAGCGACTATATGTCATACCACATCCACCACCAAATATCTGATCACCATCTGCCACCACTATTTTGTTTTGTTGATAGTTTCCTTTGTGGCACCGAAGTTTCTCAGTTTGATGTAGTCCCATCTGCTTAATTTTCCTTCTGCTGCGCTTACTTTGGGGATCAAATCCAAAAATAGTAGTAATAATCATCATCATCACTAAGGTGAACATGAAGGAGCTTACAACATATGTTTTCATCTAGAAATTTTATGCTTTCAAGTCTATGCTGAAGTCTTTTAATCAATTTGAGTTTAATTTTCATGTATTGTATGAGATAATAGCTTAGTTTCATCCTTTTATATGTGGCTTTCCAGTTTTCCTAACAACATTCATTAAATGGAATTTTTTCCTAGTTGTATTTCCATGCCTCCTTGGTCATAAATTAATTGACCTTATATGTATGGGTTTATTTTCTAACTCTATTCTGCTTTATTGGTCTTTGTCTCTGTTTTTATGGCAATATCATATTGGTTTTAATAACTATAGCTTTGTAATATAGCTTGAAAACAGGGACCATGATACTTCAGCATATTTCTCTGTCAAGATTGCTTTGGCTATTTGGGACCTTTTGTGATTCCATACAAATTTTAGGATTGTGTATTCTGTTTTTTAGAGATTTACTTTTTATTATTGAAGTACCATTGTTTTACATTTTTATTAACATTTAGACCATATATGATTCTCCCCTTAGATATGGTCATTATAGATCTCCCACCCCCAAAAGTGAAATTCTTAGATTTTTAAGAATAAAGTTTTCACAATTTTAAATGAGTCACAATTAAAATTTCCCTAGGTTTCTTTACTGTTATCCCAAGATAATGGAATTAGAGTTTCAGAATTATTAAAGACAAAATATCCAATCTAAAAATGCAACAAAAATCCAAGCTATGATTCATAGATAAAGACAAAATTTTTAAATGGTCAATGTTTTAAGAAACCTGCTGAACATCCATCTTTGCAGAGATCACATGGGGTGTTAACCAGCTTACCAGACATAGGGGTAGGAGTAGAAGAAAGAATCCTTGAATGAAAAGCTTGATGTAGAAAATGAAATGCAATATCCAGTAAAGCTAACTCTCCCTTCTTTCCTTTTTAAAAAATAAGCAAATGTTAATAGGAAAAGGTAGGGAGTCAATATTGATTAGATATGTATAAATATATAAGGGGGAAAAGAAAGGAGAGATATATTGCTGAGACATTTAACTGAACTAGTTGTTTATACAAAAGTAGACAAAATAAATCAAAAATAATGAAGGTATAAGAACCTCAGATTAAGCAAATATTGGAACAGAAGAAAGGGAGAGTTACAAAGTCCAAAAATGTCTTATCCTCGATAGAGGAGAAACCAAAGTAATTGTGTTTAAATGTATAGATCTAAATTAATTATTAAGAAACTAAACATTTGCCAGAAGTAATTGTGACTGATTTTATAGTAATAAATTAATGACTACTGTAATTAAGAAAGTTTATGGCTTGTATTCAATTAATCATAATTAATGATGAGTATAGGGCTTTAACTTAAATTATTCTTATGTGAAAAGAAAATGTTATGGCCTATTCATCAAAATCTTCAATATAAAGGAAAAGCCATAAAAGTACTACTGTAAAAACAAAATAGGAAGATAGAAGACAGAAAAACAAAGAATATAAAATTACTTATCAAAGTTCACATATCAAAGGATCTACTACTTGATTATATAAATCCATGATTGCTTTAGAGAGGTGCAAAAAGCACAAAGATACTGAAGAATTAAAAATACAACATAAGCAAATATCATTAATAAACTCTTACAGTACAAAATAAGGCGATCACAACATAATGACATAACATAGTTATAAAAAAAGGTTTATGTGTGCCTAATAATCTTCAACTGAAAAAAATATAGAAAAAAAACAAAAAGAGAAAAACTATATTGTTGTATGTGGACATTTTCACTCTTGTAACATAGAAATATCTAAATTGAAATCAATATTTTAACTGTCAAATATAATCCAGTAAAAATTTAAAAGGGCATCACCAGCAACATTGAAGTTGCTTTGGCCAACAGAATGTAATGGAAGCCATTCTCTGTGCGATGGGCCTGGGACTCAAGATGCCTTACACACACTTCCATCCTTGCCTTTGGACCCCGCGACTGCTTCCGGGTGAACAAGCCCAGCCTAGCTTTCTGCAGGATCAACACCAGGCAGAGCAGAGTCAGACCATCCAGCTAAAACATCTGAGACCAGTCATCCCCCAGCTGACCAGGCAGCTGCCAGCCAATGCTGAGCAAGATGAAGCTGTCAAGGTCAGCCCAGCCACCCAGTTAAGCTAGCCCCAATTACTGGTGCATGGCCTAAATAAGCACTGTGTCTTAAGCGTCTAAGTGTTGAGGTGGTCTATTACATAGTAATAAATAACCGATACTCTGAACGTGTAGGTATACTCCAGAGTAAGAAGGAAAATAACCAGCGTGGCATCCCTGAGACAGACGGGATTTATAGAGAGAAATGATCACTCAGAATATGTGCAGTAATCCTCAGGAGAAGATGGTCTCAAAGGTGGGGAAAGGAATGATGGTCATACCGGGAAAAGCTGAGTGAGGACAAGGCGGAAGGCAACTGACTACAGAATTGGCTGGGGTACTGACTTGACAACAGAAGGCCATCTGACCTCTGTGTATCTTTCCTACTCCCTGAAGGCCTTTAAGTAGACAAAAGGATGAAAGTCTCCTGATAGTAGCCACATGTAGGTCAGAGGGACTGAATAATAGCCCCATATAGTTTAGCCTAGAAGAAACAGGGAGCATCCAATACCAGAGAGGTGCAACCCAGGCCCCCTATCCAGCAGGAAACCCCATCCTTTCCCCATCTCACTGAGAACAGTGTGGAGCAAGAACTGAAATTGCCATGCCCCTCTCTCAGGAGCCCTCTGGAGGGAGAGGAAATGTTCTACCTGGTAGAGCTGTTTTGAGGGCTTTCCATGCATCATCTCATTTATTCTTCAGAGAAATAGAAAAGATTGGTACTATTTATAATTTCTTCTATTATACATGGGGAAATTGAGGCATGCAGAAGCATAATTAATATAATTATAAAGTAGAATTTATAAGCAAGTATAATTAACATCACCATCATAAAGGTATTTATATGTATGTATGTATGTATGTGTGCATGTATGTATGTATGTATGTATATGTCACAGGAAAAGATGACTTTGAAATAAAAGATGTCTATTAGAGATGTTAGAAAAGAAGACTGTTGACTATAGGGAAACCAAATAGGAGAGAGACACTCAGCGGGTGGGGAGGATAGGGCACAAAATGGAATACAAAAGAACACAAGGGACCATGGAGATGGATCACAGGTGAATTGGTGGTGGGCTACCCAAGGGGAATACAAAATGTAAAAGACATAAATAACAATAAAAATATATATTAAAATAAATAAATAAATAAACCAAATAAAAAATACATGAAAAAATAAATAAATAAATAGGTTCTGCTAAAAAAAAAAAGAGAAGAAGACTGTTGATACAAAAATTAAAAATATTTGCTGGTACAGATGAAAAGCAAATAAGCGAATTAAAGTCTAGGTTTAAAGGCTTGCTTCTAATGAAAAAAATATAGAGAGGGCTTTTTGGTTGGTTGTTTTTTGTGGAGTGGGAGTTAAGAAGTGAAGAATAAATCCAGAATTTTCAATGTCCCTAGAAAAATAAGGCAATAGAGAGTGGACACTATCTCACTATCTTAGGGTAAATTTTGTAGACCAAATATTGACCTATTACAATGAAACTTCAGAACAAGGACGAAGAATTAAAAATTAGAGACCCAAATGGCATGCATCTGCTTGGAGATTTCAACATCTTTCTATCAGTAATTGACAAATTCAGCAGAAAATCAGTGAGAAAGTCGTTGGAGTGCCATAGATCAGCTGTATTGAATTTATAGCTATAGACTAGTTCATCCATCAATATACACACTCTCAAGCTCACAGAACATTTCCCAAGATAGACCACTCTGGGGCATAAAACACCTTAACAAATAGCACCAGAAATCTTATGCAGTATGCTTTCAGACCCCAATGGAACTAAAATAGAAATTAATAACAGAAAGATAGTTAGAAAATACCCCAATAATTGGCACACACTTCTATATAGTGTAGATCAAAGGAGTCTAAAGACAATGTTTAAAAATATTTTGAATGAAATAAAGATGAAAATACACTTACCAAAATTTGTGGGATGCAATGAAAGTGGTATTTAGAGGGAAATTTATGGTACTGGGTGAACATTAGAAAAGAAGACCTAAATCCAATAATCTAAGTTTCTATCTTAGGAAACTAAAAAAGGAAGAGCAAATTAAATCAAAAATATGCAGAATAAATAATAAAAATTAGAGCAGAAATATAAATAACTTTTTTTCAGGCTGAGCACACTATGTGACCCAGATCAATCAATACAAATTACATGTAACAGCCTAAAAATATTTCTTCTAATCCCCCTCATCATTACACCTCCCCAAGGTAAATACTAGTCTGACAACAAATTAGTGTTACCTGCTTTTGATGTTACTTAAATGAAATTAATCACTCACCATCATCTCCTTTTATATAGCTCTTTCATTCAACATTGTGAGAATCACCCACACTGACACAGGCTAGCAGTAGTTCCCTGATAGTCAATGCTGAATGTGAGCCCATTTTACAAGTATAGGATAGCTCATTTAGATATTCTATCATTGACAGACTTTGTTCTTACAAATAATGCTGCTAGGAACATTCTTGGAAATGTCCTTGGAATATTCCTACCCGTTTACCTTGGGTAACTAGTTACAGAATTGCTGCATCAAAAAAGTATGTTTCACTTTAGAAGATAAATATAATTTTCCAAAGTAGCTGTGCTTATCCCAACAGAGCAAGTTTTCATTTGCTCTACCTCTATACCAACACCGGTACTCTGTGTGTGTGTGTGTGTGTGTGTGTGTGTGTGTATACACACATATATATACACACATATACATATATACATGTATACACATATGTATACACATGTGTGTGTGTGTATATATATATATTTTTTTTTTTTAGTTTTTTGTGCAGTTTTAATTTGTATTTCCTCTAAGATTAATGAAGTTGAATACCTTTCTGGGTATTTGTTGGCCATTTGGTTATATGTTTGTGGGAAGTGACTATTAAAATATTTTAGTTATTTTCAGCTAGATTGTCTTTCTTACTATTTTGTAGGAGTTCTTCATGTGATTTGTAAGGTTCAGTTTTGATCTCATGGCTGTGTCATTTGGCCACTTTCATCTTTTTTTTTTTCATGGTCAGTGAAGTGTGGAATCTTTCTACATTTTTCTTCCATTAGCAAAATTAAATCTAGTACAAAAAATCTTTCTTTTACTAAAGCCTTATCTTGAAAGCTGCTTGATTTTTATTTCTATTATTCTCGCTCCTTGAATATTATTGTATAGAACCCTTACATATTTCTCAATACATTACATGTTTATGTGAACTTGCTACATATCTATTTGGACTCTATGCTATGGGTTAATTGTGTTTCTTGAATGCTTTGCAAAGCAAAAACTTGATATGACATGGTTGATTTACAGAATGGTTGTAAGTTTTATTTTAGGGGTGAGAATGGGGACAGATTATAAAGGCTTGTAGTTGTTTAGTGAAAAATAATGTGAATGTAAAGAAAAGACTACCTCAAGGAGAGATAAGTAGGCATCATGTGGATGTAAGAAATACTAAAAGGTGAAAATATTTGAGTTGGTTTTTGATTATCTAGATATAGAGAGGAGACAATTATATATACTTACAGTGGAATTGGTATGGTTATTTATTTATGCAATCTTGTTCTAGAAAGGATAAAGGATGGATTTTTAATTTAAAATTGTTTAATTTTTTAATAATTAATCATTAATTTTTAATTACTAGGTAACTATTAGGTAAATAAAGTATTCTTATGTCTTATGTAGGTTGACCACGTTCCTTTCTTAAGCAGCTTTCTCTAAGGAAACTTTTTAAATGTTTAATTCATGTAAAAATGATTCATAGAAGGCTTAGAACATGGTAGTTCTCAATGATAAATATCATTAATGTTTTTAGCAGGGTTCTAGAATATTATAAGCCAGCTCATTTAATACATCACCCCCAACTTCCCTTCATTCAACTCTTTTCTAATTCTGGAATTAGTAAGGTTTGACGTTACATGACACAATACAGTATATTAAAAACAGGGTCACATAAGTCACTAACCACTGCGACTTCTTCAAAGCAAAAATCTTCCGGATTTCCCTCAGCCAGAAGGCAGCCTCTTTGAGACCCTGAACCATACCACGCGACTCCCTCAGGATTCCTCTCTATACTGAAGGAATCTAACCATATTTCTGTTGTCCAGTCAAAAATTTGGTAATTCCCCCTTCTTAAAAGCATGTTTTCTAAACATCTCTGGTAAATGGAGATTTTGACTTTATGCCCGGGACACCCTGAGAGCTGCTCCGACAGAAAAAAAAGAAAGAAAAAAAAATACAACTAATAGGATAATAAATCCCAAGTCCTCTTTTTTTCTCTCGGAACAAGAATTGTTTTAGTTCAACTTGCATTCGCTGTTCTCCGAACGCTGCCCCGCCCTCGTCAGACCATTGTGTTTAATGCAGGACTTTTGACTCAGCCATCATTACTCACACTTTGCTGATTTTACTTTAAACACTGTTGGCTAAAGCGACAATTTATCACGACTGTTTTGCCTAGCGGTGGGGGGATAATTTATTTTCCCTTGAAGGGTTTGATATTTATTAGCGCTGCAGCGAGCTGGTCAGCAGAGATCCACACTCCAGGGGACAAGCCTGAGTTCAGCTCCACGGCCTGATCACCCGCCTCTGCTCCAAGCCACGAACTTCTCCTGAGGCAATCTGCGGCTGGCGCCCAAGGGTCTCTGTCTCTTGGGAAAAGGAACTGGGGTGCTCACCTTTCCCTCAGAAGCTGGACCCACAGTTGTGAAGGAGCGCAGCCAGCTCTTGGGGAGCCAGGCAGCCCCCAAAGCCTGCTCAAGAGTCGGCAAGAGCTGAGAGAGCAGCATGGAGGACTCAGCAAAGAAAAGCAGGCATTTGTGAGGGGAGCGCGCCGAGAGGGGCCACGCTGGGTCTCAGCGGGGAAGAGCATCTGGTTGGCAAGAGATCACTCAGGTAAGGTGGGGCCTGATGAGAAGTGGAGAGCCCCAGGCCTCTAACTGACACCGTTGGGAAACAACTGTTACGCAGCACAGGCAGCATCTTAGCAGTGCAATCACTGCCTGGCAAGGAGCGGACTCTCAGTAATAGTTTATTGCGGCAACAAATGAGTAACAGAGAAAAGGAACGGAATTTGGGTTTATTATGTGCCTACCATGTGCCCAGCACTGCGCTAGACTTACATGCTTCATTTCATTTAATCCTTGCACTAATCCAAGGACAGTAGTAGTAGTGGTAGTGGTGGTGGTGGTGGTGGTAGTAGTAGTAGTAGTAGTAGTAGTAGTAGTAGTAGTAGTAGTAGTAATGCCCAAGGATGAGTATTTGTATCCAAGTACTCTGGGAAGGTATGTAGATTACCTACTTTGCCTACAGCTGAATAGTAGGAGAGTCACAGGGAATAAACCCAAATCTGTCTGACCAAAGGCCACACCTGCTGCTGCCCATACCACTTTGCAACTGAATGGAAGCCAATGGAATGTGTACCCCAGGACCTCAGCATAGTGAATGGTGTTCCCACCGCTGGAATCACGCCTTGACTTGAGGCATTATCTCTAGCAGAAATATGTTATCTAGGAGACATGGCTAAGTGAGCGATTAGCATCGTCAACCCTCTCAGCCAGAAATCACTGGACACTTTTTTCTCTTCCAGAATAGAGGGAATGGGACTTGGCACAGTTAAACTCTGATGCTTCGACTTGAACACACTACTGGGGTAAGTGTGTAAAGAGAGTGTTACTGAATGTCCTTAGTGTGTGGGGGGGATGCCAACACACAGGAGGCTCTGAACACACACACACATCAGGAAGAGCAGGGAAGTGGAAGAACATCAATGGTCATAACCGTCCATGCCCCATCACAGCCAAGGCACAGAGCGCTCCATGCTGGGAGATCCATAGTCTTTACAAGTTTCCCGACATGTGGCCATTTGTGTGATAGACACTGTGCTGGAAGTAGGGTTACAAAACTAGACTAGACATAGTCCTTACCCCTCAGAGTTTACTGTCTCTTTCCCCTGCGAGGTTGAGGCAATCCCTAGATAGCAGGAAAAGAAAACAATCATGGAAGAGACTTGGGGAGAAAAAATGAGGAGAGGGCTTTAGGAATGGGGCTGGAGGAGGAGTGAAGGGCCACTCCTCCTCGTCCTCTGCGAGTACTCCCACTGTGGCACCTGCCCAGGTAAAGGTAAAATCCGCTCACCCTGGAACAGCCTTGTCATTAGGAGAGAGGCCTTCAGACTCAGGCCCCCACACCCACTGCCTGGGATAACCTTCCTCGTTCCTTGAGAGCCTGTCTGGAGAGGGATGAAGGATGGGAGGAGGAGAGGAATTCTACTCCCCAAGCTCCCCAGCATGTGGGGAAGCTGACACTGGCGCTAATACCTGAATGGAACAACTGCCCTTGATTTGTCAATTCTAGCACCTTTTCCTTTGCTTTTCCTGCTGAGTGGTTCCTTCCTATTTGCTCCTCACCCAACCAAAGCCCACCTCTGTCTGATTATGTAACTGCTGTAAAAAAAAAATGAGGTGGGGACACAGACCTCCACTTTTGATGAAACTCTTCAGAAAACAAATTCACTGAGGGATAAACTCAGCTGTAAAAACTCCAGGGAAAGCTTATTAGGGCTTCCAGTGATCAGAGATTGACAGCAGTCTGAAGGCCAAGCAACAGATAGCTTCCAAGTTCCACCATGATTGCGTCAGCGTGGAAAGAAGTTGTGGCGTGGCCTCACCCAACTTGACCAGCAGTTCATCAGGGCCCCGGCTCCTTGGCCTCCCCCTCCGGCCAGTCTCTGAAGGTCCCATTTCATTGCTTTGTTGAGTCCACCATGAAACAAATTCTTTCCAGAGCCTTGATTAACCTTATTAGAGCTCATAAAACTCAAAGTATTTCAGCCTGTCCGAATGTCTCAATTTCTTCTAGATATTTGTGGTTGCGGGCATTTTTGCTGTCAGTTTTCAATTAGTAAAGAGATGTGGTGAAAAGAAAAAGGGGGCAAATTAGAATTCAAGAGCAATATTTCTTAATGCCCCATGAAAGACTGTGAGAGAAGTGTCTAGACCCCAGAAAGGGGGTGAGATATAAAGAACACCTCCGTCCTTTTCACATTCCAAGGTCAAGTCAACTGCAGCCTTGTGGAATGCGTGTCGTGCAATTACATCACATAATATGGCCATTTTATTCTTGTCACAAACTGAATGTCTGTTGATGCATGATTGTAGTTATGAAGATCATTTCTATTTGGTGGCTTGTGTGTGGTCATGGACTGTATGTTATCCATTAATGATGGAAAGTTGACCCTGACTGTGTTTTGGGTTCACTGAAGAGTTTGGTAGGGTCCAGCAGAGCCCAAGGCAGTTGTGCCAAAGTTATCTCCACAACCCCCTGCTTCCTTAATTGTAAAACCCATGTGTATTGTAACAAAAATCTCATCCATCTGTTTCTGATTCATTTACACGTAATTCATCAACTCTCCTTTTGTCAGGCTGTCATGTCCCACAGGTCTGCACTGGTGTGCCATGTTGAACCCTTCTTCCCTGAATCTCTTAAGAGTCTTGTTCAGCCAAGAGATGACATGCTCTCTTCCCTGGGGTCAAAGGAGTACAATGGGGCTAGGGGGTGGGGGGTGGGAAAAAAGATGTTCCAAATTCCAAACCCCCTGGTGCTTCATTCCACTGTGGGCTTGGCAAAATGTCTCTCCTCATCCACAGTGCTAACTTGATTGAGTTGTTATTGTTACAGTGTGCTGGTGTGTGTGTGTGTGTGTGTGTGTGTGTGTGTACGTGCACGCACTGACTGGCTATGATTAAACATCTTTTGTGGCATTTACTCAGACTATGGGTGGGCTTCACTTCTCTGTAAGCAGACCAACTGGCTGACTTCGAGAGCGTGGGGCTGGACTGAGTTCCTCCAATGACTTCCACTGTGCTGGGTTGTATCCACCTGTCAACCAGGAGCAGAAAAATGAGAAGCAAGAGCTCTCAAAAACAGGAGGAAGAACTCAAGTTCTGGGAGTTCTCCCAGCATTCTCCTGTCCAAGCAGCTTGATTCCCAGATAGGGAGAGGGCATGCACATGCGCGTGGGGCAGAGCCACTTTCAGCACAGATGAGCAAGGGGAGCAGTCGCTGTCACTGCACCGTGCTGGACACTGGCAGCATGTCAGTCCACCCAGAGCGTCTCTCCAAACAGGAAGTAATGCAAAAGACCTGCACCACCTAAGCTACCCAAGGCCCAGGTAGCAACAGCCATATCAAATGATAGATGTCCTCCCCTACCAGTCCCTCAGAGACTGAGACAGGGTCACTGGTATCTAAACTATCAAATCCATTTTTTAAAAAAAGTCTATTGAAATCTTGGTTATTCATCCTTCCAGTGCAGGGTAATGAGTTCTGTTGCATCTATCAATCAGATTTCTGTAATAAAATTTTTCTTATAGACTTAGAGTATTCCATTTCTTCTTAGCTTCTAAGGAGATTCTGTACCATATCAAAAATTTAGCACAAAGTGACATTTGTGGGGTGCTGTGGACTCTTTGGACTTATATGTTAGAATTCCTAAGGGTAAGGCTTCAGAAATCAAAAGTAACACTATGTTACTTAATGAATGGACTCCGGGGTTGAGTAAGGAAAACAACTTCATTTTGGAAATATAAGAGGTATAATTATGTGCGAGAGTAACAGTTCTTAACTGTGTTGTAATGACATACTTGTGTATCATAGCCAGTTATGAGATGTGTTACGAGTGATCTGTTGTTAATAATAGTTAAAGCCCTGACGTTTGTAAGTGATTCACTTTTAAATAAAACCTAGACATAGCCTTGAGGTTATCTCTATAATCACGTTAAATTACTGCCTTCCCTAATATGCCGTACTGAGTTGGAAAGAAAGGGGTCATATTACTTGAAGACCCCTGGAGTCACCGTGGAGACACACTGGGGGGTACTCCCTAGGGGGTGTTTCCTGCAGGTCAGCATCATCTGTCATGTGCTTTGTAGCAGAAAACAGTTGGGAATCACCATATTCAAGGTCTCAGGAACTATCATGGAACTTTATGGCTTTGTCACTTGTTAATATACAGGAATTCCCTTTTACTACTCTTTTTTAGCCCTAACATTATATAAAGCAAACTAATACTCAGGAAGGGATATTCAAGAGATTAGTGGTCAAAGCAGCATTCTTATACAGCATGATCCTCCAATATAGCAGACTTAGAAAACAGCACTGACATTAATGTAGTGTGTGTGTGTGTGTGTGTGTGTGTGTGTGTGTGTGTGTGTTCATTTGTAAGATTGATTGGTTACTTACTTAGTGTTGGGAAAAAAATTACCGGTTCTGTGAACCATGGGCACAACTGAGATCTGGAAAAGCATGAAGCACTAGGAGATTCATGGAAAGCTGGAAAAGGAACTATTGATGGCCCTAGATAGAGTGCTAATGAAGCCAATGTTAGGACTCCATGCCCAACCTGTGTACTAATACTCTCCCATAGCCAAAGGCCCACCCCTACTCCAGCCTCTGCCATTTATATCTCATATGCATGCTGTGGTCACAAATCTAGACCAGAAGATCAAACATGACAATTGATATAGATCACTGAGAAATCAGTTGTCCCCAAACTCCTACCAATAATTTAAAACACTTACTCCCAAGGATATAAAGGAAAGCTTTCTGCAGTGGCATCTTAAAAATTCCTAGTATCTGGATAGCTCTGTAAATCCACATTGTAAACAGTTTTACACTATTTACCCAGATGAAGAAAGACTCACACAATTTTTCCAGGGCAGTAAGCAAGGCCTATTTCATCTGTTTCTTTTTCAAGCATATACTCATGATCTCTCTTCTTCACTATCCTTTGACCTTGGTACAGAGGCTGTACTTTTAGAGTTGGACAAATCCTTGACCATGATACACTGGGCAATAGAAACTCTTGACTCATTATCATTCCTCCTTTTACCTACAAACATTAATAAAGGAAAATGCTGGGTAAGGCTGACTAAGAGTCCCAAATCTACCAACCAAGTTCTTAAGGTGAATTTTGCCATAAGTTCCCCTCCAGTCATCCTTCTCCAGAACTACCAGTTACCACTTTCTTCCCTCTACTTCCCAAGTTATTACCAATTTTATGGCTTATCATTCTGGAAGCTATCAGGGGCTAGCTGAAATCCATCTGAACTGGCTAAAACATCAAGGAGTTATGTCAGCTGGATTCTGAAAGTCCAGGTAGACAGATACATTCAAGGCTCCATTTCTCTGTGAGTCTCTGCCCTCTTGCACCCCTTAGCTCTATTCTGAATCTGATGTCACCTGTGGTCATAAGATGGCAACTAGCAGGAAGAGATAGGTAGGGCATATCCTTCCTTATTCACGTCACTTGTTGTCCTGTTTTCTTAAGAACATAGAAGAACTTTCACCAAGCCTCCATAAATACCCCTCTAAACCAAAATTAGGTCGTATGTCCATTCCCAAAGCACTGACAAGTGCATTAGATTCCTTTGATGGAACAGGATTAATGGGGTGTCACTTCTGAAGCTGGAAATAGACCAACTTTTCCCCAAATCATATGAACACAATTGGGATATTATTATGGAAAAAAGAAGAAAATGGATGCTGGGTAGGTAATCAACTTGTCCACTAGAGATATTGGGTATTTTCCATATTAATTTCTGTGTCAATTCCCTTTAGCTGTTTAGGTGATACAATGATGTAATCAATGAAAAGAAATAATGGTAAAACTCTCTCTACTGTCTTTTTGGACCATGCAGAATCCAGAGAACTTTGAGCTATGGGGTTAAAAGGCATTGTGGTTCTTTGGGTTCATTCCCCTCCTGCTGGGCAGTAGTTGTATAAGGGACTAACAACCAGGTCTGAAAGCTCATCTGAACTTAAGCTCCCTTCCTGGAGAAGTGGCCAACTCTACATTCCCGTGTCACAAAGCACTCAGGCCTCTGCGTGCAAACTCCCCACTCCTAGGATTTCAAAGGGCAGTCCATTCCTCAGATGGGGAAGGCGACGGGGCGGGGCCCGGGCACATGGCTCACATTTTCCTACTCACGATATTTTTTCCATTGACTCAAGCAGCAGCTGCTTTTTGGAGGGCCATGTTTGCTTACGATGACACAGACTGTTTCCGAACTCTGAAGTGGTCATCTTCAGATTGGTCAGTGTGATATAACCTCTTTGGAATCAGACTTCTGTTGCCCTGACTGCCCTTGTGATCCTAAAATAGGTCCTGGGGTTGAACCACTCATTAACATGTAGACATAGTAGTTTCCTCCAAGCTCAAGAAGAAAGAAACCGAGATTGTTATCACTGATCCCTTGGCATTGGCTGGTCCAGAGTTGCCCTTACTCAGCTAATTCATTCCTTATGTTCAGACAGTATAAGGTTCCAGAACCTCCCACCCTCACACCAAGGGCCCCTATGCAGGTTCAAATCTGCCCTCTGAAACTACGTCTTAGGGAACATTACTACTTTACTCTTAGTTCTACCCTGACTGCCTAATCTGCTCCTTCAGTCAACTCTAGCCCTCCTTTCTCTACTCTGCCAATAAGACAAATAATATTTTAATACTACTATTCTGGATTTCTACTTTTCACATAAGCAATCCCCAGTCACAGCTCTGCTATTTCAGTCTGAATTTCTGTTCCACAGACACTGGAAATACCACACAGGGTGGGTATAAATGTGGCCTCAATCAATTACTGTGTGAACCTAAGCATATTTTTAAAAATTTTTCATCATGTAATCAATATTTCTGACTGGGGCACACACCGTGCTAAGCTCTGAGATAGCTCCTCCGTAGCACAGGATTGTAGTAAGGATAAAATGAGCTTATGCGTGTCAAGTGCTTAGCACATGGCACATGCATAAAAAAAACCTCATAAACGGTGGCTAGTGTAGCTATTGGCATTCCCTGCAATGCTTTTCTTCAGGAGTTCGTCAGTCTCTTCTGCATTCATTTCAGTTTTCCATGCTTCCTGGATAGCCCACAGCTAGACTGGGCAGCTACTCAACAATGGTTGGCTGGTGATGGTTGTTCAACAGGGTTCCCACGCATGGTGCATGGTGCAGCTAGTGTGCCAGGGCCTGCACCGAGTGGGAGACAGTCACAGGGTGCAGGGCTCGGGCAGCCAGGCTCAAATCCCAAGCTCCGTGTGAGCGCGCTGCCTGTGACAGGGGTGCACCCGTCTTTAGCCATAATTGTTGCATGGCTTTTATAAACCGTGAGGTCTGGTAACACCAGCAGCAGCTTATCAGGTTTCAAATATACCCCATTCTTCCAGATTTCCAGATGCTCTCTCCCTCTTTCTCTCTCACTTTCTCCCACCCACTGTATCCCTATCCCCATTCTAAAGTGCCCCAGATGCTTGCTGCAATCTAACAATTTGAAATTAAGTTGAATAAAACTTCAGAAAGAAAAGAAAACAGCTGGAAGTTTATATTTAAGGAGAAACAGGAGTGGAAACTTACAACATGCGTGGCTGTGCCATGCGCCTCTCACGGACCATTCACTGCACACAGCCGGCCGAGCGGAGGTGGCACAATGCTCTCCAACTTAGAGGCGGGGAATGGAAGAGGGGCTGGCCCAGCAGCACAAATTTACAACTTATTTGAAGCTCCTCGAAGGAAAGGAGTCCACTTGTCACTATGTTAATATCTATTCTGTTAACAAAAAATAAACTATGTAAAGGGTCTGCTTACTAGAAACAACATATGGTCTCTTGTCTACATGAGAAATGCTCCTGAGACCAAGTCTGGGCAACCCTCGTCTTGGTTGAAGTGTTACTACAAAGAGAGAGAATTTTCTTCCTTGAAAGAAATGAAAATGTTTTCCTTTTTAAAATGGAAATAAAAAACATAGCACCTTTCTATTCTCTAAAGGATCGTAAGAGTCCTTCTGATTCCGTCTTCCCTACTAGACATTTTGACACTTGAGAGTCTTCATTCATGCTTCTTAAGTATTTTTTTAAGGATTTATTTATTTATGCATACAAGAACTGGGGTGCAAGCCAGAGGTGTGGGGGATGGTGAACGGATTCACCAGAGTGGGGAGCAGAACAGGCAGATACGCTGAAGTACACTGCTGAGTGGGTGAGACAGAGGAGACCATGTGGGGAGCTCCCTCGCCAGGGATCGAACTTGTGCTGCAATGGCTGCCCGTAGCTTCATAGGCTGAGACTTAAACCCGTTGCACCAGCAGGGAAGACCTTTAAGTAAATTCTTAAGAAGATCTGTGGGTTGTGTCAGCATAACCCTCGAATGGACTACTATAGAGAGGTCACCCTCCTGGGAATCTATTTATCTTATCAAATGAGTGCTGCTAACTGGCAGAGAGCTGGGAAGAACATTGTAAGGTGTTGGGGGAGGGACAGCAGGGATGCAGAGTTGTGTGAAAGGATTGGGAGAACATGATGTCCAGAATTTCACTGGCTTTTCTGTTCCTTAACACACGTGGGAGAAACCAAGTCACTCAGTTTGTGCTCCTTTGTTACAACAGTCCTAGGAAACTAACACAGATTTCGGCACCCAAGTGAGCTGATTTGCCATAGCAGAAACCAGTTGTCTCACAGTTCTGGACACGGACAGCCTGGAACCAAGGGGTGGCCGGGCCATGCTCCCTCTGAAGCCTGATGTCATGAGTCTTCCTTGCCCTTTTCTAGTTTCTTCTGGTAGCCATCAAGCCCTAGCATTTCTTGGAGTTGCATCACTCTAAGCTCTGTCTGTCACCTCAAGACATTCTCCCTGAGTGTCTGTGTCCAAATTTTTCCCTCTTCTGGGGACCTCATTCACATTGGATTAGGGAGCACCCTCAGGACCTTACCTTAACTTGGTTAAACAAAAACTCCAATTCCTGATAAGGTCACATGCACAGGAACTGGGGGTTAAAACTTCAATCTATTTGGGGAGCACGCAGTTCAGTTCTCACTAACCGCCCAGTAGACCATGTCATTGTTCTTCTAGTTGGCTGCAGTTGGTAAACAGTCATTAAGAGTGAACTTACGGCCTCCCTGGTGGCGCAGTGGTTAAGCGCTGCGCTGTGAAGCTGTCGGCAGCGGCGACGCGAGTTCGACGCCCGGCCAGGGAGATTCCCACATGGCACGGCAGACCCCTCCTGCCTCGCCCGCTGCTCCCCTCAGCAGGGTATTTCTGTCCATCTACCTGTTCTGCTCCCCACTCTGTCTCTGGTGAACCCTCTCGCCGCCCCACATCTCTGACCTGTACCCCAGCTTGTATGCATAAATAAATAAATCTTTTTCTAAAAAAGTGAACTTAATTGAACTTTCAAAGACTTAACTCGTGGGTGAAAATACCACAGCGAGCAAGGAAAATGGATGCTGGAGTTGAAAGTCCACCAGCTTGGGCAACTTCCCTCTCTATGTACTGGACAGGTTTCCACAGGCTCTGGAAAGCCTGGGAGCTCTAAGAGAAGTCAGGCCCCGCTGGCTGTTTGTGAAATGGATGGAAGGTGTGAAGAGTGGAAGGTGTAGTGGTGTCACAGGGTGCTGGATGCATCATTCCCAGCAGGCGGTCTGATCTCTTGCACTCAAAGTCAGTTTCCCAAGACACTGGAGAGACATAATCACAGCTTTCAGACGTACAAATCATCCTGGCAACAATTTCCAAAAAGCAAAGGATTCAGGATTCTTTTTTGCTGAAGCAAAGCTAAGTGATGACACAAAGGAGCACCCAGGACGCCGTGAGTCTGTCAGGGGAGAGGGCTATGTTTGAACCTCCTTTGGGCCAAGTGCTTTCAGGTAAAATCGAAGCTCTGACCTTGATTATTTCCTCCCCACAAGCAGGGGGACGATTCAGAGGCACTTTTGGCATCTGGCAACTTGGATTTCATGTCCACAAAGTAAAAATGAAATAATACACATAGCAAAACATAAACACATTGTAAAGTGCATTCAGCCTCAGATTCCAAACCCAGCAACCCTGTATGATTTAGCAAAGGGGAAGCCAGAGGCCTCCAAACTGACAGCTGCTATCATTCTAAAACAAGTCATTGTTTATAAATGAATATTCTTTGTGATAAATTATTGAATTACATGAAAACTCTATGATTGCCTGCTGTTGCCAGATTTAGTTTTGGTCTCAAAAGCCAGCATGGAATGCACTACAGACAGAAAGCAAAATTAAAAACTGCTGGTCTTTTCTCACAAAATTCTCTGAACTCTCAGTCTCCCACTAACCTGCAATGCTGCTGCTGGCTTTGGATAACCAAAAGTCCCTTCAGAACATTTATCATATATGGTTTTGGATTAGAGATATTTTGACTTATTCAGAGAAAGAATGCAGGTATGATTCACAGCTTGTGATTTACTTTAAGCTAATTTTCACTCAAAATCTAAATGCAGACACAGGCAGACCTAACTCTCATGACTGTCTACTCTGTGCCAGGGATTGTGCTGTTTGCTTAGCATCATTGTCTGATTTAATCCTCACAACATAGGATTAGAAATATGAAGATCATTGTTACACCCATTTTACAGATGAGAAAACTAATGCATGCAGTGGTTAAGTCATCTGCCTAAGTTCACACAACAGCAAAAAGAGAATGCTGGGTCTGGTACCAGATGTTTGATTTCAAAACCTATGCTTTTTCCTCTGTAGCTGGGTTTCCACCATACCTTAGTCAATTATTAGGTTTTGTACTAGTGCTTAAGAGGAAGTCCTCTTTCCAAGGACTGTGTTCCAAGTTCTCGTATTGATCTTTGTATATTCTCTTTCCAGTAGGTCTGCATTGTTAAAAAATATGGATGAAAAATTGTCGTTTTCCTTGATTCATCTGTTCCTTCAGAACTGAATTTCCTAATCTTCTTCCCTATCCTGTGTTCCCAGGAAAATTCACTTGACTCCTGTGAAATGAATAGGAGCAGAAACAGCAGCACAGCTTTTGAACCCGCTGTCACTTGTGCGTCTCTCTAAACCCCAGCGCACCCCTTACACAAGGCGGCTGGTAAGACTTGCCCTGTCTCTTTCATGGATCACTGTAATGCTTAGACCATCTAATGTCAGGAAAACATTTTGTAGCTCATAAAGCTACTAATAAATGACTTATGCCCTAGATCTTCTCTGATAGTTCAAAGAAAAAAGAGGCAGTGTTTTTGAGAATAAGAGTTTGGTGTCAGCCAGTGGTCTACTGACAGGCATCTCTGGATAAACAACTGATTGTTAGTCTTTACTAACTTTCATAATGACATGACCCCACAAGGCCATTTGAAGCTGTGGCCATGACATCACTGAGCACAGAGGTGGGAAGGGTGTTGTCACGAGTCAGTGCTCAGTAGATCCTGCAGGCCACTAGTTCTGACTAAATTGCAGAGCAGTAACATTTTTTATAAAAAACCTACCATACCTGGGTACCTTGTGAGCCCCCCAAAGTAAATGCCCCCCTCTTCATGTGTTCACTTGATGGTCACATTTTTATGGTGCCTCTGGGTGGGACAGAAAGCCCAGACCACCAAGAAACCTTACACAAAATCCAGACAAACAAATCTTACCATTTGCTGTTTCAACCCCACTCTGAAAAATGAGTGCCTGCCTCATCCAGAACTTACATATTGCCCAGAAAAAAAAAAATGTGTTTCAGGGAAATGTCAGTGCTCTGGTCAGGCACTGGGTGCCAAGAACAAGAGGTCATTTCAGCCACTCTTTTTTTGTTCACGGTATAACAATTCAATTTGACTACATATAAAATACACACACAGAGAGTGACTTATACATGGCAATTTCTATATCACATGGAAGAGGCCTGAAAATATATCAATCAGAGATGACCTACATCAAGGACCCACACTTCTTCCAATTCCCTGTCTCACTGACTTCATGGCCCAAAATGTCTGCTGGAGCTCCAGCCATGGCAAGTGGAGTTCCGGTCAGCAGAATGAAGAAAGGAGGGATAAGAAAGGCACACTTTCTCACTTTTAAGGAGAGTCCCCAGAAATTCCACACAGTTCTTTTGCTTATGTCTTGCTCACTGGAACCTAGTCATCTGACCATACCTAGCTAAAAAATATCTTGAAAATACAGCCAATGTACCTAGCTAAACATCAGGTTTAGCTCTGAGGTTCTTTCACTGAATAGGAAGAGAAAACAGATATTGGGACAAGCCATTGTTGCCTCTGATACATGTTCTCTCATGTCTTTATACTAACTCATCATTGAAAAAGAAATGAATGCTTTTACATTTTTGCCTATATCTCAACACTCTCTCCCCATTCACCTCTTCTGGGTCAGATGAGAAGTTAACAGTTTACAGTGATTTAAATTGAGTATCTATTGATTTTCAAATCAAAAGAAACTGTATTTCTGGAATGTGCGTGCAAAATATAGTGCTCCAATGCTCATTATTGGGAAGATAGAGAAAAATCCTATGTGTTCACTAATATTATCATGGAAACAGATGGAGGTTCTTGTCTTTCTGGATGCATTTGTGTATATGCAATGTTATCAGTTACCTACTTTGATAAAAGGCAAATATGCATCTCAATCTAGTTAATACTGGAAAAATGCTGGTGGGGGGAGTTCTTCCCTTTTGCCATACTGACCATCTGGACTCTGTGGCATGGATACACCATCTCCAGAGGAGAGATGTATTCTAGCAAACACCAGTCCACTCCTGTGCCATTTTACACCAGAAAAGCAAACCTCCAATTTGCAATTTTACTCTAATCCTATTTATTGTCTCATGACCAGATATGCTAACTCTTTCCATCTGTGTTCATCTCTAAAGAGTTAAAATTCTTGCTTTCCTAAATTTTAGGTGTCTTTTAATGTACACATAAGGGGGAGACTGCACAAAAGTGCAGAGGATACCAAGGAGGCTGGAGAGAGAGGACAGGCTACATTAAACAGGATGTTGTGAATCATCTCAGGAGTTTGGGGCTTTACCCTGAAAGCAATGAGAAGCTGTGTAAGGGTCATAAGGAAGGAAGTTAGGTGGTCAGGTTTGCAATGTAGAGACAGCATCTGTTGGCAGGCTAGAGAAAGAATTTGGAGAGAAATAAGAATTGATTCTGGAGCCCAGTCATGAGATGATTGCAGCTGTCCAGATGAGGGGCATGGGGGTTTTAACAGGTATTACGATCACGGGGTAGAAAGCAAAGGACCGATTTACAGCAATGCCCAATATGGAATCAAACACATAAGAGTCACAGAGTTCACCGTGACTTAGAAACACTGGCAAAGTGTTACAGCCTAGTGCAGCCTAGTGAGGACCTTAAGGAGGCCACTGCTCCTCTTCTACATACTCATTCTAGACAAAGGGGGTCCAAGCACAACTGAGAAAGCTACATAAGAATTAATGGTCAGTTCTGCAACAAGGAGAGCTTTTAGTGATGGTTGTACTGGGAATATATACCACTGAATGAACCTGTAGTAGACACAAAATCTTCTGCCCTCAGGTCCTGCCTGCTGTGCATTTACCTTGGGCATACGAGTCACAGTGAATCTAGAGACTGAAGAGCAGGAGTTACTCTTTTTAAAAGATAATACTTTTATATTTGACATTTGACAAGAGGCTAATACCCACAATCTACATAGTAGATTACTCATGCAACCCAACAAAAAGAATATAAAAACGGGCAGAAAATCTAAATAGATGTTTCCCCAAAGAAGACATACAGATGGCCAACAGCCACATGGAAAAAATGCTCATCCTCACTTATCATCAGGGAAATGGAAATCAAAAGCACAATGAAATACCACCTCACACCTGTGAGACCAGCCCATGTCAAAAAGACCAGAAACAACAATTGGAGTAAAAGAAACCCTCAAACATTGTTGATAGGAATGTAGACTAGTCTCAAGACATTAAAATTAGTCTATCATACAATCCAGCAATCCCAGTCTTAGGTATATATCCGGAGAATACAATAATGCCAAATTGAAGGAATATGTGCGCTCCTATGTTCATTGCAGCACTATTTACAATATCCAAGCTATGGAAACTACCTAGGTGCCCAACAAATGAGTGGGTAGAGATGTAGTATAGACACACAATGGACACTACTCATCAATTAAAAGAAAAGATGAAGTCTTCCCATTTGCAACAATGTGGATGAAACTGAGGAGATTATGGAGTGAAACAAGTCAGAAGAAGACAAATACCAGATGCTTTCACTCATATGTGGAATATAAAAAGCAAAGTGAAGGAATGGACAAAAATGAAATAAAACAAACCCTTGAATTCTAACTGCAGAACAGGGTACAAGAAGGGGAGGAGAATTGTAAGCAAAGAGCGGAGAGAACCCAAAGAACTATGGTAGAGGGTTATTGGGGCTTTGGTGGTGGGTGTGATATGATAACATACATCTGTAGGGGTGTGAACCTAAACCCCAAAAATATAAGGTTGTAAATCAACATAACACCAATAAACATAATTTCTTTAAAATTATGTTTTTAGTTACATCTAAATCATTCTACAGCCCAGTGGATCTATGAATGTGAGGCGATGTCAGCCTCTGGCATTATTTGCCTCTCATCAAGCCTTGTGTTGGCCACTTTAATCACAGTTGCTTGGAAAAGCCCACCTGGGATGACCCTGTCTATCAAATCCTCTGAGTGGAGTATTAGAATCCTTTTGATGTTTCTCTGCAAGTCATTTAGGAACAGCACCTACCATCTCACCCTGAGAGGGACAATGAGTCCCAAAACCACAGCTGGATTCCTGCTGGAGGAGTGATGTGTGCATGGGGTGGAGGTTCCAGGCATAATATGGGCCACAAGAGTTTTGCTTCTTGCTCTATGCAGGCATGGAGAAGAGGATTTTAGCTTTCAGCCTTGACTAATTGATAGGTAAGAAACTTACCACCCTAGAGAAGGGTTTTCCCTTGCTTTACATACTGAGAGCATCTTTGAGCCAGGAAATACATATAATCTAGGTTAATATTAAAGAAAATGTGGAGGGCCTGCAGCAGTCCAACCCTGAAAAAAATTGTGGTATCAACTACATGATAAACACCAAGCTGAAGTCACAGGCTGTCCAAATATGTGCTCCCACTTTAAATTTTCCATGTAGGGTGGCTAAAGCCAGGTTCTGGAATGTTAATTGGGACCTGATCGCAACTAATGGACCAGAAACTATGAAATGCTTCATGTTACCAGTCATTTTAACCAGAGAGTTAAGAGTCCAGTTATGGTTAGGTTCAAAACAAGGCTTAAATCTAATATATTTATTGCAAGTAACACTGAACACTCAAGTACCTTCATTTTAAATCTAAACGACACCACATATCGGATCTATTTCCTGCATCTTTGAACCTTGCAGCAGCTGAATCTGCCATCTTTCTTTCCCATTTTGGAGGATTCAAATTGACATCTCCTACTATGTCACTCTACATGGGAGCAAATGGGGAGTTGAGTTGCCATGCACTGTTTTACATTAGAAGAATTTAGTCTGAGAATCTAACACAAAGCCGATAACCCAACTGCCTGGATTATGCCCAGGGTGGCATATCTGTATCCTAGTCATTCTTATTTTTTCAGTTTTGGACTGATGGAAGTATTTTCACTTTCCTTGGAACATCATTATGCCACTTCTTTTTTTCTTAGAAATATCCACCAGAAATGTGCACTATATATTGAAATACAAACACAAACCAGAGCTGAGGGGTCTGTGTCCCCTAATGTCAAGGGTTTTTGTAAAGAAAAATACACAGAGGTAGCCACGCCTCACTCTGGCTTTCTAGTAACCCCAGAAAATATTCCAGAAATGTGTTTTAATTCTTTAGCCTGAGTGACAAAAAGGTTAAAATGTTTCCCAAAGTCCACTTAAGAATCATTCTGACCTTGGGAAAATGGATTTTGTTAGTCCCAATGCCTATTAAGATTAATGGAAAGAAGGACTGATTTTTCCACCAGAAAAAGAAATCTACTCACAGACTTAAGATGGGAGTTTTATTCTGTCCATTTTTAAAGAGAGAGGACCCAGAGTGCCTGCCAAAAAAAAATTCCCACCAAGAATGTGGGGTACATTTATTTCTGTGGCAGGAATCTATGGCTGGACTACTCAGCTGGGTGATATTGTGGAGCCCAAGAAAGAAGTTCTTTAAGGGATTCCTTGCATAGAAAGGTCACTGTACTCTCAGTGCTAAAATCCACTACCCTGAGCACACAGTTGGGCTTTAGGGTGTCCAGGATGGCGCTCAGAAACTGGAACCTTATTTAGGATATAAAAAGTGCTTGTGCTTGGCCACCTCATGGTCCCTCGGCCTCAGGGGTTACCGCTTCCTGTTCAAGTGCTGGTCTTAACAGTGACTGCTCCACTTCTCAGGTTCGGCTGCACCTGCTTCTGCTGCTGCTCACCAGCTGACTCCTTGCACACACTGAACAGAAACTCACAGGGAGGACCTTGGCACCACCAGGAGGATTGATTGAAACACACTGCTGAGGGGAGCAGCGGGGAGACAGGAGAGGTCTGCTGTGCCATGTGGGAAGCTCCTTGGCTGGGGATCGAACTCGTGCTGTAGTGGCTGCGGACAGCTTTATAGTGCTGAGATTTAACCCCTGTGCCACCAGGGAGGCCCCACAGGCTGCTGAATTTTGACCAAGTGCTTGGTGTTCTTGGCAGGGCAGAACACAGAAGCTTATTGCTAAAAGACAGGAATTCCCAGACTGAGAGATGGCTAGACAGGAACTCTGACTTTGATTATCAGCTCATGGAATTGATGGGAAGCAAATAGACAGGAAACCTTCTAATTTTTAGGGAATTAAGTTCAGTCCAAGAAACCCAAGCTTGACTGACAACAGCCTATAATTACTCAACTCATTAGGCAATGCCCACGTCCCCCTCAAATTCCACTAAAAAGTAATGGGTTTCAAAGAAGTACAGATCCCAGAGAGAACCTATGTATCAATATCCTTCTCAGATAAGCAAAGAAGGACAATGGACAAATGAGATCTTCCAGAAAGCAAAGCCAGGGTTTGCCGGATTAGCTGACCAAGAAACTCACTTACTAGTCAGGACAGGAAGCTTGACAGACTGTCCCTGTCAGGCAGGTTGGAATGTGTACAGGGAACCAATGACCTTTCTGTTGTTTTCTCATTATCCACTTCAAAAAAAAAGAGTTTTCTTTGCAGTTGTCATCCACTATTTTATATATAGTGGGTTGTATTAGAAAGAGATCCAAGTTTCATTAGGGCAATAAATGACCTAAAAATACAGTGGCTCGAAGAAGACGGTTTATTTCTCTTTCATACAATAGAGCAGCATTATCTAATAGAAATATAATGCAAGTCACATTTGTAATTTAAAATTCTCTAGTAATGCCATTGAAGAACGGGAACAGGTGAAATTAATTTTAAAAATATATTTTATTTAACCTAATATGTCCAAAATATTATCATTTCAACATGCAGTCAATATAAAACATTTTTCAGATATCTTGCATTCTTTTTTTTTATACTTATATATAGCCCTTTTTTTTGTACTTATATATAGCCCATTTCAATTAGACCACATTTCCTGGGCTCAGTAATAACCACTGTATCCAGTTGCTACCATGTTGGTCAGTACCAAAGGAGAGGTAAGAGGGCAGGCCAGTAAAAGCACACAGTTCTACTCCACAGCGTTAGTCAGGTCTACTTTATTATCCCAGCATTCTCTTCAGCAGAGTCTCAAACTCAGCGCTATTGCCATTTGAGACCATAAATCTTTGCTGTTAGGGACTGTCTAGAGGGTTGTAGGATATATTCCTGTATGCAGCCATTATGTTCCTATTCCTTATCAAATGCCAGCAGCACCACCTCCCCTTCCCCCACATTGTGACAATCAAAAATATTGCCAGTGTTGGGGGTTGAGTAAAATCATCCCAGCAGTCATTTTCAAATTTAAGCATGCATCACAATGACCTGGAGAACTTGTTATGAGATTTCTGGGCCTCATTCCCATAGTTTCTAAATCAGTAGGCCTGCGTGGGACCCCAAAATATGCATTTCTAATGAGCCTCCAGATGATTCTTATGCTCTTTGAGAAACTCCCCGGGTTGCTGTGCGTCTCTGCCTGTCTGACTCACCACTGCATGGCATTCTTCCTCTCGAAAGGGAGATGGAGGGAAAATAGAGGGCAGAAAATACTGGGGTTTAAGGGTATAATGGAGAAGTTGTATATGTGACTACTATTCACATTCTTTTGTTCAGAATTTCGACTTAAGACCCTACCTAAGGGCAAGGAAGGGTGGAAAAGATAGCATCCAGTCATATGCCCAGATAAAACTCAGGAGTCTATGACTAAAGGGAAAATGGAGAGGGGAGAGTTGGGGCTATTTGCAAACTCTTCTATCTGCAGAGGTGGATAATATGATTTAACCATAAGCTACCAGACTGTGAAGAGGAGAGCCACCCAAAAACTGACCTAGAAGAAAGCAGATCAGTCACAGATCCTGAAGTTGGGGTTCAAAATGAGACTTGAATTGTTTCCCTTTGAAGAAGAGATGTTAGTGCTTCCTGTAAGCATGAATTTTTGAAGGTTGATGTGTGGCGGACGGAGGAAACCAAAGAAGTGTTTTGTTAATGGGTGAATTCCTTAATAACCATTCCTGACATAGTTCCTACTCAGACAAGAAATTCTGGGCTTTGTGGTTTAGAAGCTTTGACTCCACCCCCAGCTCCCTGGGTTAGCCCTGACTGATAGAAGTTCATCAAGGAATCAGATTTCCCTTGTCATGGAGATAAGCTCAAGGATGGGCTCCTGATCTAAATAGTCCAGCAGAGGGAAGTTCTTATTTATCGTTTGCTATTTGGGGCAGGAGAAACTGCCATCCCTCCTGGATGTGAGTGAAAAAATTATATAGCCCTGGGACAGCAGTCAGCTATGATATAGGAGAGAAGCCAATTTGAGGATGAAACCAAAACATAAAGACAGAGAAATAAATCTGCTCTTCCGATGATGTTCTGAACTCTAGATCAAACCGTGTCTGATGTTCTGCCTCTGGAATTTTTTAGCTAAGCCAACAATTTTCATATATTGTTTAAATCAGTTTGGTTTATGTTCTCCGTCAATTGTAACCAAAAGCATTCCCAATAATGAATTGACCTGAATGTGTTTCTTCCTTGGCACCTGAAAGTAGCTAATAAAGGCAAGGGCAAGTTTATCTCCTGGGCATCTACTATAAGCACCTCACTATATGAGCCCTTGGCATGCATTAGCTCACATGTCTCACAATAACCCTCGAAGTAACTACAAATCAGGAAATTGAGACTCAAAATGATTAGCTAACCTTCCCAATGTCACTCTGAGAATAAGTGGCTGAACTGAGAATTGAGCTGGAGCAACTCTGGCCTCCTATATTATTTTTTGAACCATGTATATAAATAACAAAGGTTTATATGTTTACTCAAACTCCACGTGGAAAACCATTCTGACTTTTGAAAATCTGATTCAATGATCAAAAACACATGTAGAATATTAGTTAGAAGGTGGTGTAGACTGTAGTAGGGTTTTATAGGCATCTTGGGCAGGTCCTTCAGAGTAATTGGGATGTGGAATGTGGAAGTCATTTTTATGGGAAAGTAGGGACATGGCCTCCTGTAGGTAGCCTCAGGCAAAAGAGTGAGTGTATCAAGAAAAAAAATCACATTGAACCTGGTGATAAGGTTCATGAGGATGTTAATTAAAAGAAATCTCATATTTCAAGGCTGTGTTGGTGATATACTTGGAAGCAATAGCATTTGAATCGTACGTAACAGAAATATAAAGTTTTAACCCAAGATGTCAGTCTTCTTTTGAAAATGCAATGTACGGTTTATAGACTCTTGGTGGAAAACCTCTGCTGCTCACCTACCTTCTTCATATTCCTGCTTTGCTTCGCCTCAAATGCATGACAGAGCTCAGCCACAGAGAGGAGGGAGATACCCATCTTACATTTTGCTTGAAGATGGTAGTTTGGCTAACCCTGCTGTTTTAGCCAACTTGAAAGCCACTTATTTATATGTTACTCAAAATGATTATTCTCAAAATGGACCATAAGAATGGTTCATTTTTATATTCTCAGTCACAAACACTGGGTTTGTGCTTGAAATTTACCCTCTGGATTGAGTAAAATTTATCCCCTAAAAAGAAATCCACAAGCCCTTACCCTTCGCCATAATTTCCTATGCTTCAGTTCCATTTTTCCTTCAGAAAGTTAACAAATTCATCTTAAGGAAGTATCCCTGTTAGTCCAGTGATGAAAGTGTTTAGAACTTGGCTTGATCAAGAGCCTATTTAGAAAGGTTGCCTTTACCACCTAAACAAGCACACAATTATGTCTATTATTAAATACTAAAATGTTAGTCAAAGAGGCTTGATAGGATCCTTTAACATCAGGTGCACAGATAAAGTAGATTTAATACCTTTAACCACCTCATTTGTGTCCTTAGGAAGTAAAATGTATTGAATTTTTCCCCCTGCATTCAGGCTTTGTGATTCTCTCTTTATAAAAAGCCTTCTATATAATTAAACAATTTCCCCTCTCCTGCCCTGTGTCAAGGATTTCTTTAATTGTGGATGCTACCTTCATTTCAGTAATACTCAGCTAAATCACATTTTCTATCTTCCTTGCATCAAGATGATATCACATGATGGTCCTACCATTAGAGTAATGAGTAGAAGTTATGTGACACAACTGGATGAGGATCCTTCACACTCTTTCTTCATTTGCTGGCCAATCAGATTCAGAGGACTCTGAGTCCTACAAGAACAGAAGAACCAATAGAAAGAAAGAGTCTGGGTCCCTGAATGACAGCATGGAGCAGAGCACAGAGCACTCCTCCAATTCCAGCAGATTCACATTGGATTGGGACTTAGGCAAGAAATGAATCTTTGTTAGATTAAGTCATTGAAACTTGGAGGCTGTTTATTTAGCATTACTTATATTGACTGATTCCCTATGGAAAAAGCAGTTGAATATTGGGAAGAATAAAACATACAGGGTACCAACCAACCAAACATCCCCACGGCTCTCACAGTCTGAGCCATGCCACTTAGCCTTTGAGTCCATCCTACCTTGATCAAAGATACAGTCATTGGTTCAGCCTCAGTTCATTTCAATACCTTCCCTTAGACTTTCCTCATCCATCTCTCATCTCTTTCCCTCTACCTCAGCCCACCTCCAGTACAAATCCTTTTCACTCCATAATAAAAAGGGTTCAATTTACCTCAGATTTTACTATCTAAGACATCAGGTACATCTTGTATATATTATCCAGATTCAAATGACTCAAAAGTATGCCCCTTCAATAAAAGACAGCCTTTCTAGAATGTCATTAAAAGGCTTAAAACTTTTTGTTCCCCAATTGCACACATAAGAGCATATAACAACAAGACCATTGGCCTTTATATAACCAAATCCAATGGTCAATTCTCAGATCTCATCCTTCTAGACTTTTCAATAGCATTTGACACCAATGGGTCACTCCCTCCTCCTTGAACATTTCCCTCATTTAACTTCCCAAGATACACACTCACCTTCTCTTCCTTCTATCTCCCTGGCTATCAGACTCCTCCTTGCTGGCATTCTCTACCATCCCAACCTCTAGATATCAGTCCTTAGATCTAATATCTCTATTTTTAAATCCATTCTACTAGATATTGTTGTTATCTAGCCTCATGACTTTATATATCACCTCTTTACAGATAACAGTCAAATTTATATGTCCATTCTAGACTCTTTCACGACCTCCAAGACTTACATATCCTCCTGCCATTAGATATGTCTACTTGGCATCTTAAATTTAAAACATCAACAAAGTTCTGATTCCCACTTCTTGTGCCAAAGTGACTTCTCCCAAAATCTTCCCACCTCAATAAATAGTAACTCCATTCTTCCTGTTGTTCAGAGTTCACCTTTTTAAGTCCTCTCTTTAATGCCCCACATCCAAGTCATTAGCAATCAGCTCTACATTAAAAATATATACAGGACCCAATTACACCTCACCACTTCCACTCTACCTCTCAGAGTCAAGCCACCAGCATCCCTCATCTAATTGATCTCCTGGGTCTCCCCTTGTAACCCTATAGTCTCTTTTAAACATAGCAGTAGAGTGATCCTATTAAAATGCATGCCTTTCCTCTATCCATAACCTGCCCACCTCTATCAGAATGAAAATCCCTGTAATGATCCATAAAGCCCTGTATCTTCTGTCCCCTGTCACCTTTCAGACCTCCTTGATTTTTACTCTCTTGCCCTTCTGCCCGACTAATGTCCTCTTCAACCAAATGTTCCTCAGTTATGCCGAACATGCAGGGTCTTTGCACATAATTTCCTTCTGCCTAAAATGCTCTCTTGCTTTCTTCATTTCTTCAATTAAATACCACTTTCTCAAATTGCACACTTTCATCCTCCTTTCTGCTCTACTTTTCTTTGTAGTATAGATTTATCTGTTCACCTTCTTTTCTGTCTTTCCAACCAAAAAATTTTGTCAGCGTTGTTCACCTCTTTTTTCCAGTGGCTAAAGCATTGCCTGGTATGCAGAAGATACCACATAAATATTTTAATGAATGTCAACCACAGCCTTATAAGGAATTTTGTCCCATTCTGTAGATGAGGAAACTGAAAGTCAGAGAGGCTACAAAATTTGTCCAGTTAATAAGCAAAGCTGGGATTCAGATTCAGATTCATTTTCAGTGTGATCCAAAATGCCATATTAATTTCATAACACAATCTCATCTTCCAGAGGGAACCAGATATTCACTACCACAAGAGATCTCTGACAAACTGAGAGCTATGAAGTCAACTGAAATTGACTGAGTACTTATAATTGTCTAGAATTTTGTACATATTACCTCATTCATTCAGTTAACAAATACTAAGAGTCTACTATGTGACTACCAGTCACTAAGAATCCAAAACTGACAAAACAGATAAGGTTTCAGCCCACATAGGAAATTAAAACCACACAAATCAACCCACAAAATGTACATAAAAGTGCAAGTGAGGAGAAATATACAGAGGTCAAGTTCAAAGAAGACTTCTCTGGAGTAGGGACATGTGACTGCGTGCTAAAAGGCAAGTAGGAGTCAACTTGCCGAGGAGGAAGGGGAAACACCTGGAGGCAGAGAGCAGCACTTGTGAAGACCCTCAGGAAAGAGAGCTCACAGTGAGGAAAGGAGACCAATAAGGCTGGGGTTGAGGGCCTAGAGAATCCATGCTGTAAGAAGAGCTGGGAGTGAGGTAGAGCTTGGTTTTCAAGCCCTATTAAGATAACGTAGTAGATCATCTAATCTCAAACATTATAGAAATAAGAGCCCAATGAGGAAAAATCCAGAGCAATGAGGAGCCAATGAAGAGTTTTCATCTCAATCACAGGTTAACCAGTTTTTCTTGAGCATTAATTATTTGCCAAAAACAAATAATTCTTCCCTTAGGAAAACAATACTAAACCAATTTCCTGGGACAGGAAACTGAGTCTTTTCAGAATTTAATGACACATCCAAGGTCACAGAGCTGGTAAGTGGTAGAGCAAGAATTTAGACTAGCCCCATTTTAAAGACTGTGAGCTCTTATTCAGCAAAGGAGAAATGATCAGGAGTACTGAACAAAATAGCTCCTCCCAATGAAGCCCAAAGTTGGAAGGAGGGAGGGAGGGAGGAAGGGGAAATTGTAACCATCTTTGAGACACCTGCAAGAATCTCTACACTCCATGAACCTTCCCACACCTGCTCAGAGGCAAGGAAGAGCAGGTGAAAACAGATGTCCTGTCATCATTGGAACTGAAGAGACTGATAAGTATAGGAACCAAGATTCTGTAGGAACAGAGATCATTTAGTCTCAAAAATTATAGCAATAAGAGTGTGCAAACCTTCACTGCGCTTATTAGCTGTTTGGTTGGTTGGTTGGTTGTTTTTTTGTTGGGTGGGTAGAAAGACCTTTGGATTTGGAGGAGAAAGATCTGGTTTCAAGTCTTAACTGGCTTTTGAAAAGTTGAACTAGAGTTTACATAACTGAGAAGCCTTGGGAGTGTTGCTAGGGGCATGAAAATGAGTAACTAAGTAGCCTGTGGAAGTGCTATAAATAAAACTTCAGTCCTGACACCTTCCTTGTGGCCTGATGTCTCATTTTCCCAATGTTACAGGACTCATCTATCACTGTATCTATCTTAGGAACCCCATTATCTTCTTGGTTCCCCTTGTTGGCTCCTCTTCTAGAAAGATCACCCTCGAATGCTGGGGACTGCTGAGTGCTATGTTACTCTGCTTTTCTCCTGTTCTCTGTGGGTGATCCTGTCTGGTCCCATGATTTAAGGACTGGCAATTTCGAAATCTCTCATGGGAGATCCAGAGTCATTCTCTAATCATATATCTCACATGACACCTTGCAGGTATCGCAAGTTTAATTCAAAATGGAACTCACTGTTTTTCCTCCGTCCCTTTAACACCATGTCAGTCATCTTGGAGAGTGACACCACAGACCTGTGTGTGTGTGTGTATGTGTGTGTGTGTGTGTGTGTGTCTGTCTGTCTCTTTCACTCACTCTTCCTTACTGTTAACTTTGAGTAATAATAATATAACTAACATTTATTGAGGATTTACTAGCTATTGTAAGCATTTTATATGCATTTTCCAATTTAAGCATGAAAACAGCCATATGAGGTTACAATGCTTTAGCACTTGATTTTATAGCAAGGAAACATGAGCTTTAGAGTGATGTCAAATTGTCTGACCAGAGGGCCCTGGGCAGTGTTGCTTCAGAGGTGAGCTGTTCACTACTCCTTTGTATGGCCTCCTGCTTCCTCTTTCCTCATCTCCCACATTCAACTGGTGACTAAAGCCAGTTAAGTTGTACTTCAAAAATAAATATTTCTCAACTCCAGGCAGACCTTCCTTTCTATTCCTATTGTCAATTACTCAGTCTCGACATTTAGTAAAGATTTATTTTTCATTCACTTTGTATCTGCAATACACTTATTATGCATCAAGCTTTACTTTAAGCACTTTAAAAATATTAACTCACCCAATAGAAAAATAAATGTATTAACTCATTTAATTCTCTCAGCAATCCCATGAGATGGGTCTTTTATTATTTGCAGTTTTCAAATTGGGTACTGAAGCACAAAGCAAATAAGTAACCTGCCCAAGATCACATAGTTAATAAGGGGTTGGGGGTTTAAACCCAGTGGACTCCAGACTGTGCTCTTAACCATTACACTGTGGCACCCCTCCAGTACAATTGCAGTAGTGTCCTTGATGGCTTCCCTGCCACCAGTTCTCTACCCAACTTAAAAAAGTCTCCAGAATCTGCTTTACAAAAGTGTAACTTATGATCCTTTTCCCCATTTACAAGCCACATAGGCTTTTCCTGGGAAGAGCCCCTGCAGCCTTTTATGATCCAGATGCAAATAATGTCAGGTGTCCTTTCCCATCATGCACTTATCCAGTCTCTCCAAAGTCTTTTCCCATGCCCTTTCCCACCTCCATGCACTTGCATATGATATTCTCTCTATAAAAAATGCCCATCCTCCCTAAAATTATCTACTCGTCCTTCAAGACTCAAATGTCATGTCTTCATAGGAGAGTCTCTTTTTTTAGTAAATGATGACATTACATTCTAATAGATTGCACCCCTGTCCCTGGCATGCTGTCCTGCCCTGCATCCCCCACCCCTCAGATGGGTTTGCTAAACCCTTAAAGGCTGACACTTATCTTGAGCATCATTTGAACCGTTTCAGTGATTTGAATAGGCCCACAGCCTGTATTTATTGAATGACTTTGTAGGGTTTATATGATCTGTCCCAAATCTCAGAGGAGGATGTTGAACATAGTGCTCTGACATTCCATTTTGAGCGGAGGGTAAATGGTCTAAATAAAGTAAGAAAAAGATTAAAAACTTGCATTTCTACAAACATCATCAGAGTTGAGTGTGATCAGCATCCATCATTTGAGAAAGCAGAGCCATCCTTTGGGGGAGTTTTCTTTTTGTTTAACGTTCACCACATAACCTTAGCATGCTGCCTGGTAGCCACCCAGGACTCCTTCGCCTTCCTGAGGTTTATATTTCCTGGGAGAGTAGGACACCTGCATGGAATTCATGCTTACAAATATTCCACTAACATAACTGCTGATGGCTTTTCATGGCTGGTTAACTCTTCTACTTTGTTTTCCCTTCTTTGTTTTTTTTCTTACTTTCTTTTTTATCTCTAGTTTTCCAAAAAAATAACACTAAACATTTAGTGTTATTGAGTAGTGAGTAGTTACAGTAAACCCGGCAGGGTTCCAAAGCTTCCGATAAAATCAGTCTGTGGATTTCTCTCTTGTAAGCATTAGAGTAAAATCAAAGGACCAGAGCTGAAGGTTGGACAAGCAGTAGACATCCTTGAATATATATTGTAGACACTGGTGCTCTTCCTATCTCAGCTAGAATTCCTGAGGTGTGATTACAGTACCAAGAGAATATGCCATCCTGATTTGGAAAGACACTGCTGGGTCACAATACACTTTCCCATCCACAGGATGCAAGACTTTCATTTGCCTTATCTTTACCACCAATCAGTGCTGATATTTTTGGTGTATCAAAGAAGCAAAAAATGTAATGAATTGCTTCAATTTGCACATCTACAATTCTAGAGAGTTGGGTAATTTTCATATATGAAATATATTAACTACTGAAATATAGTTACTGCTACTGAATTTTTTCTACCAATTCAAGGATGTTCTTTATACTTAGAGTTTATAACCTCCATGGGCTGTAACTGGAAATAATTAAATGTACATCAATAGGGGAATGATCAAATGATTTATGACACAGCCACGCCATGGAATATTGTGTTAAGAAAGAACGAGCTAGATCCATTTGTGTTGACCTGGAGCAGTATCTAGGACCTATTCCCTGTGAAAATTGTAAGTCATTGATAATTTATTTAATATGGTACTATTTTATTACTATGGCAAATAAACATCATTATGTGTCATTTTGTAGGTATTTATATGTACATTTTTTAGATTTGTTTGTAAGAGTACAAAGTAAGTAGTTAAAGTGGTAAATCCTCAACTAATATCTTCAGGCGAGAGGGACTGGGGGGGGGAGGCAGGAGACATTTGTTCCTTATAAGCCCCTGAGTTCAATGGCTTGCTCCAGTGAGCATGCTTTAGTGATTTTTTTCAATCCAATAAAGAACATTGAATTTTTAAAAACTGACAGTCTTTACCCAGAGTCCCTTACATAAATGTGTATAGTTTCAGATATTTTCAAACTAGAAAGGTCATTTTACGGTATCTTAAACTGCAGTTTAGAAAACCATCGTTTTCTTTTCCTGCGTAATCAAGGACACATAAAGCCAGTTCTCCTCCTCCATGTAAACCTAAGGATGGATTTATAAGCCTGAAAATCTCAGAACGTGAGTATGACCAAGGAGGATGAAGGTAGAGGGGTGGAGACTGTTGACCTGTCACTTCCAAGCTGGCTCTTCGCACAGCAGCTGCCTGCGAGTGGGTGCTCTCTAGAGCCACAGCTTCCCAGAGGAAAATGGATCTCGGTGGCCCACCTGCCCACTCTCTACAAAAGTTCTGCCACGTGAGCTTTTCATTCCTTTTAAGTCCTTCCCTCCTCTCATAAAAGATAAACAGCACAACAAAAATAATGTCTGTACGATAGCTGCATGCCAAGACAGATGAGGGATTTGCCCCTCACTGGGAATAAGTTTACAGTTTCTTTCTCCAGAATAAGACTTAGTAAGAGGGAAAGACCTGAGCAGCATCTACAAGTGGGGGAGGGTGTAAGAGCAGCACTGGAAGAAGAAATGAGAAGCCAGGAGCATAGAAACAGAAATTTTGTGGAAGTCACTTTTTTGCATAAAGTTGAACAACTCCCTTTGACTAGCCTCGTGGTAAGGGTGGGAACGCAGGGCGTGGGTGTCAAAGAAGAGAGAGAGACACATGTGAAACACATGGATTGCTACCAGGGGAGGGGACTGAGTTGAAAGCACCAAAGATCATCCTGACTCAAAGCCACTTTCTCCCCCTCACTCAACACCATTTTACATCCTTCATGGAAAGAGAGAAATGCAATCCAAACCTGGCGAAATATGTAATATAGCTCTGTGGTAATTCTTTTCAACAACAACATAAGCACAGTACCACTATTAGCAGTATTATGAGGATGATTAACGGGGAAAAATGCATGCCCAGTACTATGGCTGGCCCTCAGTAGAAGTTAGCACCATTCCTGTTGACAGGGGAAGGCGGGCATTCCAAGGGCAGGTCAAGCCTCAGGACAACCACCCTCCTCCATTAAGGCCAAAGTATTTTTGGATACACAATGCATGTTAATTTGCGTAATCGCTTGCTTATTCTGGGGATAAATAGATGACTTCAGCCATCAGCACTGTCATTCTAATCCTTCCCAAGAGTGCCAGCAACATGCATCAAAGAAAAATGGAACAAAAGAAAGAATGGGGGAGGGGAGAGGAGGGAAGGGGAAAGGACAGGAGAGAACAGGAAGAATTAAACTGCTTTGTTCAACAAGCTCCTACACAGCTTCTCCTAGTCACTGGACTGGCATTTGCACCACAACGCAGAAGACAGAGGAGCCAGAACCCAGCAACCTGCTGGGAGATGGAGGAGCTGCGCACATCCACCAGGTTCCCGCTCCCTTCTTCCTGCCGCCTTTGCCCACAAGCATGGGGTGGGCATTAAACCAAAGCAAATTCTATTTGTTTACTATTTAGATAGTCCATTCACTCTTCTGACTGGCAGACCTAGGTATTCCACACCCAGTTGGGTCCGTTTTCAAGATCCTCCAACCTGACATGACTCAGACTGAGAGTGTAACTCAGCCTGCTGGGCAAAATAAATAACTTACAAACTGAAAGAAGAAAGTTCCACCATGTCCTAAATTAATCTGGCAAAAAGTCAACTTTTAAAGCCTTTTTTGTTGTGGGGGGAGGGGGTATTGGTAAGCGGACAAAAGAATTTAAAGTTTAAATAATATTTTTCTGTGTGTATTATGTCTCATGTATTATCCAGATGTCATTATTTCTTGGTCTCTCTCTCACTTTTGTTCTCTTTTAGGCATCATAAATTTCTCTGTCTCGTCTCCAACAACATCAAGCAAGCAAGCAAGGAAGCAAGCGCGCGCACACACACACACACACACTCCCTGTGTCCCCTTCAGCTGCCACCATATTTCTGTTTCCCTTTAGAGCAAAAATTCTGAAAGAGTTGCCTATCCTGTCTCCTCTTCCCCATTTCATCTACTTTTTCATTCACTATATTTTACCAACATTTCCTAAAACCTCCCGTCAACATCACCACCAGACTCCTTGTACACAGATGCAAAGAACACTTCTGTGGCTTAACAACTTTTGACACATTGTCCGCCCTTGCTTCCCCTCCTTCATCCTGGCCACTCTCATCTTGCTTTCTGCTAAGTTCACAACAACTTTGCACCCTAAACTAGTTCCTCCTCTGACTGATCTTTTCTTCCTTTCCTTTTGTTCTTTCATTCTTCTCTGATACAAAGTTCTTGGCACTTGTGGAAAGGATTGGAAAGACAGTGCTGATGACTGGAGCCATCTATTCATCCCCAGAATAAAGTAAGGGTTCTCTGGACTCTTGGCTTCTCCACGTCTACACTCCTAGAGGATCTCATTGATTCCATGGCTTTAACAAGTATGTGTATTAATAACTCCCCCCCGAATCCCCAATTCATAGCTCTGTCTTCAAGTCCCAGTTTCATATGTATGACTGCCTACTTATTAGTTATATTTAACAGCTCTGTGGCCAAAAAGAGACTCCTGATTCTCTTCAACCCTCAGGCCATTGACCTCCCCACCCCCGGTCAAAGCCTTCCAACTAACTCAGTATTCTCCATTTAAGGATATGGCAACAACAAAAACTTGTTGGTCATTCTTGACCCTGCCCTTTCCCCCTACACACACGCACACACATATTTCAGTCCATCAGCACATCTTGAGAGCTACTCCTCTACAATACAGCTGTAATCCTAACTCTTCATATTCACTGTCACAGTCTGCACCTGGCACCTTGCACCTCCTACCTGAACAATGAACTATTAAGAGTTTTAAAACGTATCTCTCTGCTTCCATTCTGCTGCTGCTTCCCCTCTATCCAGTCTAGAGAAAGGGTCAGGAAGATCTTATTTAAAATGCAGGTAATACCTATGTATCCCACTTAAAGTTTTTGAACAACTTTCTATTGCTATTTGAAAAAAATGAGAGCTATTACCAACACTTCATTCCTGTGTGATGTGACCTTTACCTGACCCTCCAGGGCTTCTCAAGTCACGCTCTCTCCCCCTCACCATCCCTCATTCATAACACACACCCCCAACAATCCTGAGTCAGAATTCCCAGCTAAGTCACTTCTGGATTCCTGCCCCTCAAGGTTGTGATACACAAAAAATACTCGATCACTTCAACTATGAAATTTTCAGAAACTATGTCACTTAGCAAAAACAAACAAACAAAAAACATGAAATATTGCCTCTCCATTGTCTGTCTTCCCCACTAGAAAGTCTAAATCTTCAATCAGTTATCATCCATGCAGAGAATTACCTTGAACACAGTAGACAATGATTATTTGCAGTTACTATTTTTACCATCAATAAAACATCAATTTATCATTTATAATTTAAAAAAAAAACGTATATTGTCACAGTTAAGCCTGTGGTTAATAGTAAACTAGGTGTTTCCACTTCTTGATAAAACCCCCCTGGCCTCAAGACTTGCTCACAGCCGCCTTCCCATGTAGTGTGGAGCTGGTGCTCCAACCTGGGCTTCGGCCCTGGTGTCCCTTTGCCTACACACACTCACCTCTCATCAGTCACCTGCAGATCACAAGTTCTGTGACTCTGAACTCCACATCTGCACACAAAATATCTGCCGTGTTGACATCCTGAGGCAGCCTCTTTCCCTCATCCAACCTACTTGACCAAAGTCATCAACACTGCAGAAGAATACAGGCCTGTCATCTCGCTCTCACCTGGTAAGCAAAGTCTTTTACATGACTCCTTTTTCCCCTTCCAAGACCATAAAATGAAGCAAAAACATGCTTAAAAATCCCTAGACTCAATTTTAAATATACTACCAAGTTTCAAACTCTCTAAGGACTTCTTAAAATGGATATTTTCTTCAATCCCTAGGTAAATACTATTTTGAAATAAAGCAAGTTCTCAAGTATCTGGGTGATTAAACACTAAAGAGATTACTTGAGGTTCCTCCTCTTCCTTGCCCAAGGTTCGTGCAGGAAATGCATCTATTTGGCTGAACCCACGCAAAGTGGTCCAGAAAGGATTCACAACGTAATTAAATTTTTTGAATTTTGAATTATAACTAAATTTAAATGTGTTTCTTTATGCTATTCTTAAACCAAATACAACCCTATTGCAAGGGATAAAACAACTTCATATGCATATATTATATTAATTTGCCTTAAGAAATACATTTTCAAAAAAATTAGTATCACATTTTCCTGATAATCACCATTATCATTTGTCACGTACCTATAAGAAAAACCTGACCCTGACAGAAGTCATTCCAATCAAATCAGAATCCCAGATTTGCTTACAGAGCATTCTTGAATATGTTTGCTCTGATTTATTACATGCAAAATGGGGATAATATAATGTTCCTACTTTGTAGGGTTGTTACTGTGAGGATTAGGAAAGTGGTTAGAGGAGGATCTGGCACAGAGTTGTTACATCATTGTTGACAATATTATTATTTGTTGTTGTTTTTGTCAATAGCTTTGCTTCTCTATAGTAGCATGTGTATCTGAAAATTTAAAATCTTGTTTTCTGCACGTGGGATCTCCTCAAGATATATAAATACCTGTACCACCAGTGAGTTTTCTCTTTCAAGGCTATTTAATTATTCCTTGATCTTCAATCATTCATGCCCTAAACAAAAGCATCAGTTGAGAAGGTCCTTGGAGAGAGTCCTCCACACTGACCCCCTTGCACCACTGCTTTCCTATGTCATTTTGATCAGGTAATGTCTCTAATCTTCCACTGCCAGAAAATTTCATGATCCCAGTGGAATGAGAGGTTAACAGTGATTACAAGACTAAAGAACTACCAGGTGATCTGGCTCTTCATTTGAGAGATGCTGGGTAGGACTTGGTATTTTTCTTATTCTCTGTTCTGAAGGTAAAAAAAGAGTGATGGACATAAGCAATGTTTGTCCAGATGTCTCCAATCAGGATTAACTTCCCTGAGTCAGTTCCAAGATAAAATCTTGATTATGTTATCTCACACACCTTGTGATAAGAGGAAATATTTCTAGAACAATAAAAATTTTGGAGCTAGTTCCATGATGTATTCATTTATGTGACAGATTTTTTTCACTCACTACCATAATTTTTCTCTCCAGGATCTCCATTTAGGACAGTAACATTTTCATTTATTCCAGGTAGGTAGGTAGGTAAGTTTAGACCTAGATATCTATCTACAAAGAGAGGGAGAGATCTCATTAAAGAAGCATTAATCCATTTTTGCCCTTAATAGAAATCAAATAATTTCCTCTAACCAAAGGAAGATTGCTGATATACAACATGAAAACTATATTCTTTCAGTAAAAATCACATAAACCATAATTAAGGCAGTTCAAAAAAAGAAGCACAAAGTTCTTTTTAGTATCTTACTAGAGCAGGATTTTACTCCAAACAGTCCAACTGCAGAGGCTTCATGTCTAAACTCTGCTCCACCAGGTACCATGTTGAAAACTCTTTTATCTCCAACCTCTTGTCAATGACAAATAACAAAACTGTCAAAGGCAAGGACAAAATTCTTTAGCTCTCAATTTCTTCAACCCCATAATCTTCTGTATTTCCCCCTGCCTACAAGGTGTTTGTACTTGAGTGCCTGATTGAATACCTCAGGTTTAACTGCTTATCAATCATTCTTGCCTCAGAGTTTCCATAACACTTGGGATAGATTATTATTACTGTCCTTTTCATATGACAATTTAAAATGTCAGCTCATTTTCTAGAATGTGAGTTCCAGAATGCAGACTGTTTGCAAAATCTGTATGTTCCTAGTTCTAGCACATTACAGGTATTTGATAAATCTGTGTTGAACAAATATCTGACTTGGTAAATACATTTATGACTCAAATTAATAAGAATGTAGCAAGATCAGGCAGACAGTGGGGACAGGCTGGCTGACAGGGTGCGGGCAGAGGAGGAGTGGAAGCAGGTACAAAAGGCCAGGGCACAGAACAATCACCCTCCAAGCTTCTGACTTACCCATACCACATACGCGAGAGCTAGGTTTGAAATCGTATGACGCTCCAAATTGCCATCACTGCCTTTGTCACTTTTATGTTAGTTCTCCTGGCTATGGATTTTTCCAGACTGTGGGAGAATTTCATGTTCAAAGCTTCAGAGAAACCTGATACTCTTCCTTTTCAAATGGGTCAAATGTCAAGCAGTGAACAGAGTAGCTCAGATTCATTAAAAGGAAAAAAAAAAAAACCTGCACTGAGATCGTTTGGCCCCTTGGAGTCCTGCTGAAGTCAAAAATATCTCAGCCTGTTGAGGTAACTAAGGATGGCATCACCAAATCTATAAAGTTCTACTCTCCACAGTTCTGAGATGCTTTAACAGACTTCACGGAAGAGTTCATTCTGGTTAGAAAAAATCCTATTCCAATGTAACAGAATCACCAATATTTAGAAGGGGCTATAGGTTTAAGAACAGAATATTATAAAAGATGCTATAAATAGGGTGACCATATAAATTTCTTACCAAACTGAATCGTTTTGGCAATTGGGTCACTAATAATAATGACACTGAGACAGCAGCACAAACTGAGGCTGCCCTGGGCATACCAGGGCTTGATGTTATCTATGCTACAGAGAAAGGGCCAAGGGACTTAGGGATATGTCTCTTAACTCCGTCCTTTTGTGGTCCATCCTGATATGAATCAAAGAAGAAAGTTCTCAATAGATGGGATCCTCCTCAAGTTGAATTTGTGCAAAATATAGACTCTTAAGATTATTTTTAGACCTAATTTGATTACTTCACACACCCCCCATTAGTTTAGCATATTCAGGGACCAAGGCCAGATGGGATTTTGCCTGTCCATATATCCTTTCTATCCAATCGTTCATTCAGTCGTTCAGCAAACTCCAGTCGAGTATAGTACCATTTGGGAACTAATTGGAGCTCTGGGCAGGGCACTTATAAAAACGATTAAGGCACATAACTCCTTTCAGAGAGTCTGCATGCTAGTAGGTGATATCCATGAAACCAAGTAATTATAATGCTATATATCCAAATGCCAAAAGCACGTATTTCCCAAGAAGGCATACATAGCTAGTTAAAATTCTTAAGCCTGCTGGCATCTCTCATTATACTATGGCATCTTATTCTGTGATGTGAAAGCCAGGTAAATTTTTATTCTTCCTCACCTCACTTTTCTTACTGAGGTCTATTTGTATCTTAGTTCACAACATGTTCTTAAGATTTATAAAATTACATGTATTTAAATATCTTCCATAATTCAGGTTGCTAACTAAAAACGAACTCACCTCCATCCTCCCTTTCTTCTAGCTTTAAATTATATGGTTCTGTGATTCTCCTTTGCCTTTTATTCCACATGAGTAAAGGTTTGCTTTGCAGGAGTACTTATTAAGAAAGTATGGCCATTTCAGCCAAATCGCAAAATCCACCACACAGGTTTGAGTGGGAGGCCTGATGAATGAACAATCTTCACTTCAATGCCACTGAAATGCGGGCTGCTGGGCAACAATTTTATGAGCTTCCCTTTTTAAGAATTAGAATTCTATTCTTTAGATCCCATCAATTAATCCCCATTTGAGAGTTGCTACATGTGCTCCTATTTTTCCTCATGATTTTAGAAGTAATTAACATCTCAGGATTTTGTATTAAAGAATTTTTCTAGGTGCCATGTTAAGAATAGATGGCAAAATTAGAATTAAGGACACCAGACAGGAGAGCAATATAATAATCCAGGCAAGCATTGATGAGGGCATCAATCAGCGTGCACGTGCAGAAGCGCTGGCGTTAGTGAAATGATTGTATATATATACTTCAAATTTAGAGTCTACGGCAGCAAGCAGCAAGCAGCTCTACATATTTAGCAAGAAGAATTAAAAGTTTGAAGATGGGAGATGCCATTTACTAAAATGGAGGAGACCAGAGGATGGATCTGGGAAAGAACTACACATGTAATAGATATTGAACGTGACCCCTAAACTCAAGAAAAGGGAAATAATATTACCAGTTGTGGTTACTAAACATAGATCTCAATCTCCTCATCAAAACAATTATATATAACAATATTGAAAGATATTTCATGTAATATATAGAGGGGGAGAATAAATTTTGGAAATGGAGAGATCATTGGGATTATTTGAAGTCATAATTGGTGAACAAGAAAATCAAATATATAAAGACTAAGAAAATACAGGCATGGTAAATAGTAAGAGATCAACAGCAAAAATCAGTAGCTTTCTTTTACTCCATCAATAATCAGTTCTAAGATTTCACTGAAAAGGGGACTATTTTCAATAGCAACAAAAATTATAAACTAGAAATGATAGAACAAAAATAAACAGGAGTAAAACTATAGGCTAAAAATGTAAAGGAAACTTAATATTATGAAAATTGTTATTTCCTAAATAGATCTATAAACTCCTTGAAATCCCCATCAGAATTCTAAAAGGATATTGTTATGGAGCTTGGAAAACTTATTTAGAACTTCACCTGGAAAAGAAAACACAATAGGCCTCAACAACTTTTGTAAAAGAAGAGTGATAACAAAGGAAATGCAATACCAGCTAGATAAAGACTAACTTCAAAATGATGTATTGACTCAAGGATAGACAATCCAATGAAACAGATTAGAGTCCAGTATTAGGCCTCTATCCATGAGAATCTAACATATGAGATTGTAAGAGGGTGGTCCTCAGGAAAGGGGAGTGTCCCAGGACCCCACCCCCACCTCAAGCCAGAGAGATCCAAGACACCTAGGACTACGAATCCCAGACTACCATCATCACCGAAGGGAGGATGCTGAGGACTGAGGGTGGAGTTAAGAAATGGTTTTGGGATTTAAAAACCAGACATGTGAGCTTGGAGGGGGGGCGGTTGCTCCTGGTTGTGGATTGCCAGGTCTTCGAGTGTGCCATTAAGATTTCAGCTCAGCGGAACTGGTAGGACGCATTCACCAATTTATTCCTTATCTTTTTTTTCTCTCCCTTTGGTAAATAAACCCTTTTATTAATTTTATTGTGTGTGTCTGCAGTTGAGTCTTATAAGTCCCTTTTAAGCGCACGAATGAGAACCCACAGACAGGTACCCCATTTATATTGGGGCTGCCCTGTAACAATATTAGTGACTTTTAATCAATGGAGAAAAGTAAGGGTGGCCAGTAAATAACGTTAGGACACTCAGAAGGAAAATCTACCCCTACAGGGCACATGAAAACAAATTAGAGATCTGTGTTATTCACTATGTAGCCTGTCCCAACATGTGGCTATTTAAATTATCATTAATTAAGATTAAATACAACTAAAACTAGTTCTTTATTTCCCTTAGCCACATTTCATGTGTCCAATAGCCACATGTTGCTAGTACTACCAGACAAAACAAATACAGAACATTTCTATCCCCCAGAAAACTCTATTGGTGTGGAAATATTTTAAATATTAGATCACTGTTAGAAAATAAAATAGGAAAAATATATTTATAATCATGAGGTGGGGCAGACTTTTCCAGTAGTAAGAAGGAAGTCTTTTATTTGAACAAATCGAAAATAAAAATTTTGTTTCAAGAAAAGCACACTTAAGCTAGAAGACAAATGACAATATTTGCAACATGCTTCATGGGAAAGGAATGAGCTGCTAAAAAGCAGTGAGGATAAGATGAACCCAATAGGAAAATAGATAAAGGCTATGAACAAGTAATATGCAGAAAGAAGTAAAAAGACGAAAAGATGTTTTACAACTTTACTAGAGAAAAGAAAAATACAAATCAGAACTGCAATGACATCGCTAAGTTGCATCAGACAACTACTTGTGAAATTTCAATATCAAAGTATCTGAGAAGTTTCATGGTGCATAAATTAATTTCAATTCCTTTCACCCAGAGTGACCCATCTTGGTTTATCAAATTCTCCCCTCTGCCCAAATGCTTTAGGATACACAACTGCAGTATAAAAAAGATAGCCAGGCAGATGTCCATAGCAATTCTGTTTTAAAGAAATAGGATTCTTTCTGTGTAATGACAGTGCCAATGTACTTATGAATGACTGACAGCTGATTTCAAACAGAAGGGGAAGGTGGGATCTGGGGAGAGTAGGGCGGAGGCTTATTGGGGCTTTGGTGGAGGGCGTGGGGTAGAGGTTTGAACCTGTAAACCCTAAAACAAGTACAGTGCTGTAAACAACTTCACCTCAGTAAACATAATGGGGGGGAAATGTCAATAATTTCATTGTAGTTGGTAAATCTTTTCCTTCATGCAGAAATAGTCCTCAACTCTATAAATTATTTTGCAGTGTGACTCAAATAAAGAGCTATTTCTGTATCTCTAAAAACCAAAGTCTTGCAGGTTAAGAGCAGTGCTTATCTCTCTTTGTTTGGTCTCAGCTGGGGAAGGGGACTGTTATTCACAGTGTACCTTGAGGACAAACCAAAACCTTGTAGGGAGGGGCTGGGAGGATGGCACTGAGGGGAGGTTGCCTTTTGAGATTCAGTGAAGCTGGTGTATCTCCTCCGGAACACCACTCCCGGCCTCTGCTCCCCCACTCCCGGCCTCCGCTCCCCCAGCAATCTCTGGTCCAGAGGATCTACTTTTAGCCAAAACAAGCCTTTATCTTCTATTTCTACTGATTTTCTGCTATTTTCTATCCAGAAGTCTCTCATCAGCTTATTCGACCAGTCTATTTTACTTACAGAGAATCTGACATTTTAAAGTTGATATCTCTCAGTTGTTCATATATTTACTGCATGGTAATAGAAAACCTTCACCGAAATTCAGCCCATTTGCAAAAATGTCTTCACAAAATCTTATTTTTATGTATCAAAAAGTATGCTTTCTAGTTCCAGAACAATTTTAAAGGCTTCCTTTCAAACATTCTCCAAAAGTCATCTTTGTTAAAAATTTGAAAAGTGGATAATTTAATCTCCATCTGCCTGCCTTCAAAACAAAGCTTAAAATGTCTTAATAACTTTAACTGCAAGACTAGTTAATAATCCATGTCTTTATTAGAATACAAACATTATTTATAGACTGACTTGTAGAAATAAAAAGGAGAGTTTGGGTGTGTTAATACTACAATTATTTAATATTTGTTAGTTACAACTGAATAAATTTATGAATGCATACCAAGAAACACTTTAGTAAGAACTCAATATTGATTAAACTTTTTCTAATGTGTCATGATTATTTTTACTCTCCCCCACCCTCTCCCTTAGACTCCTATTCATTAATCTTTTTTAAAATAATTCCTGTCTTGGAGCCCACTGAATTGCACACTTTAAAACAGATTTTATGTTATGTGAATTTCGTCTCAATTTTTAAAAATGATTACTTCATTATCAGACCTATCTGTTAAATTAGCTTAAGAGGCTAGGACAAATCATCTCTCCCTAAAACTGCCTTTTGAACAACAGACTCTCCCTTTGAAGTGCCAAGCTCTGCCACATAAGCCTCCTCACCCTAGTCCTATAAACTAAAAGCAATGTGTCCTGCATTGAAGTCTTCCCACAAACTCCATATTTTGGATACATGGTTCTGTAAAACAAACATTTTTCACTGCTGATGGTGAAGCCACTGTCCTAATCTGCCGTTCAGTTTAAAATCTGATAATAATGGTTACTTTACCTCAAGAGAAATCCTACAGGCAAACATGTCATGAGTGGCCCAGTTTGACTGAGAACAGATCCAAGCCACTGGTCATAAAGGGTAAACACTTAAGACATTTAACCCAGTCCAACAGTACTAAATGGAAGGGATGGTCATCTGGATTATGAATCACCTAATTGACATGTCAGAAAATAAGCGTTTTATTGACAGAAGGCGATTGTAGGGGAGAGTCATTTTTCATGTAAATAGCCAGATACCTTCCCTCTCTTTGTATTCATACTTCTGTGGGGGAGGGAAGGAGGAGAGCAAAGAAAAGAAGAGGGTGAGAAGGTGAGACTAGAAGTAATCCTCAGCTATTATTTAGTATCGCTTGATATGAATAGTTTATTTCTTGCTTGTTTTTGTTTCCATAGCTCTCCAGAATTCGTAACTGTTCATGGTTCCGAAACAAATCTCAATTTTTTATAATAGATCTTTTACTTGCTTTGTAGATCTCATCAGTAGCTTAAGAAATTTACACAGAAAGACTGCTATTACCCCCTTATCATCTTTTTCTCAGTTCAACATGTTTCGGTGACATTTCAAAATTATACACATTCTCCAACGTACACAAGAGCATGTGCGCACACACACACTTGTTTACAATAATGAGAATGAATTAATTTCAAAATGGCCTTATCTGTAAGATATTTGATATTGGGGCCTATTGTTTCCCATGTTTTTATCTTCTAGCCCTACACTCCCCTAATTGTGTTTAAACCAGTTGCTTATACATAGTAAATAATATTTGTTGATTTTTTTACTTTAATGTTTTATAAAATAACTTTTAATTTGTTGATGTATTGATTATTGATGTAAATATTATCAGGTACCCTCATGAAAGAATTAATACATTTTAACTTAAAAAGAAGGAAAGACTTTAAAATTGGGTCAAATCGCTGCAATGATTTCCTAGTGAAAATCTTAATTCTGAGATATGTAAAAGGCACTCTGAATATTTGCAGATGACAACATTAACTGAATTCTCTCAGGTATCTGGTTTTCAAACTAACTCCCTCACCCCCTCATCTCCAAAAAGTTGTTTCTCTATTGCGTGCTAATACATTTCTTACTTTTAAAATCCTTTCCTGGGGCCTCCCTGGTGGCGCAGGGGTTAAAGTCTCAGAACTATCAAGCAATTGCCAGCCACTGAAGCATGAGTTTGATCCCCAGCAAGGGACCTGACTCACCTAGCACAGCAGACTTCTCCTGTCTTGCCCACTGCTCCCCTCAGCAGTGTATTTCAGTCAATCTGCCTGTTCTGCTCCCCACTCTGTCTCTGGTGAATCCTCTCCCCCCCCACACACACCTTTGGCCTACACCCTATTTCTTGTATGCGTAAATAAATTTTAAAAATCTTTTAAAAAATCCTTTCCTGGGTAAAGGACAGCTGTAGCCTAATTTACTTCTTTGTTAATGACATCTTGGCTGAATAAGGTCTTTAATATACTTCATTTTTCCTTGTAGCTCTCAGCCTTCTTGTAAGTCAAAATCAAGCTTAAGCTTTAGAACCTAGACAATAACATAAAGAGGAGAAGCTCACAGAAGCCCACTGTGTATATACAAATTAAATTTAAAAAATCAACAAAGCAAAACATTTGTAGAAATAAGAAATAAGTATTTTTTTTTGTAGAAAAACTATGTACAGTTTTAGAATATTCAGATATCAGTATTATATGTTATTAGGCCAAATTCCATTTTTCTTCTTATTTCTTTTATAATTGAAACAGATACCAGGCAAATGGGACTTCAAAATTTGGCCAAAGGCAGTGCCCAAATTGCTTACCAGTCACTATCTTGGTTCTGCACCCACACGCACAATTGGAAGACTACTCAGGCTTAGGGGACAATAACAATGAGATTAAACAGGGAAAAGCAAAGAATTACTAAAGTCAACATATGGCCATTTACCTTACTTAAAGCAATGTCCAGTTCTTTAAATCCCAGAAAAGTAACAAAGGTGGTGTCTTCCCGCCACTGCTGAGGTGGAGCGCCTCTTCCAAACAATAGGCCACGTTTCCAAAATGGCGTCTTCCTTCTTCTGCAAATGCACAACAGCCAGAGTGTAGGCCAGGTTCCAACTCACGAAGACAACACAGAACACAACAGGAGATGCTCCCGAAACTGGCATGGTGTCCCAGCACAGCGCTAGGCCAACAACACTGCAAACAGCAGCTGCAGTGGCCAGATGGCCCAACAGACTGCACTCGCGCATTTTAGGCAGGCGCCCACTTCGGGCCTCTGCCTTCTTCCTTTGGCTACAGTAAAGACAAAACTGGGAGCAGTTTCCATCTCTCGGCTACATGCAAAGCCTTCAAAGTCACTGAAGATTCAAAAACGTTTCTTCTTTTCCTACATCATGGCGACTGCTTCCTCTATTCCTGCATCATGGTGACTGACTTCCCCTTCTCCTTCAGTCCCTTTTATTTCTCATCAGACTCTCCACCCCAAACTGCAAACTTAGCATTTTCCCTGGGGCTATTCATTCTCATCAGCAAACCCCCTCCAGGGGGCACCTTTACTGGACTTTGGACTCAGCCCGGTTACAATACAAGTTGCTACACTATGGATTTGTCTTCCCCTATGCCCCCCCCCCCAGGGTGACGAGCAGTTTCTGCTCTTTTTTGTCTGCAAAAAATCTAGATCTCTTTAGAATTGGCAAATAAAGGTCCACAGGAATGTGTGTGATCCTTCAACCCTGCCTTTCTCCCATAAATAAAACAAGATTCAGAAATAATATTCTTTAAAGCAGGTCTTCAAGAAACAAACCAATCCTCAGTCTCTCAAGGAAGAAGCCAGTGAAAAAAATATAGTTGAGAGATAACAGGAGCCCAGGAAGAAATCAAAGCAATTTGAGAAATATGAACAATTAAAGCAATTTTTAGATCTCATATTAATTAGATTAAAAGGCTTACAAATGTCTTACTATCATAAGTCATAATATAGGTCAGATCATTTGTCATAAACTTCCAGAATGACTTCTTGAGTCTGGGAGTAATCCAGATAATCCCATCTATCGGATCACAGTAGGAGGTAAAGCCCATTTCCCCAAACCATCACGTTCCTTTAAAATAAAATGGCTTTTGTGAAGAAAATAATGGCTCAGAAACCTTAACTAAGGCTTTAATATCTCTGGGAAGGGACACCTCCAGTTTGTCTCCCCAGGAAATAATTTGGTTTATAAGACTCTATAAGGTCAATAAATATTTGATATTAATGACTCTGGAGAGTGGGCAGAGTCTGAGAGGCCTATTTGTTTTGGGACTAAGGGAAGCATATTAGCTGAGACTCGAACAAGAAAATGTTACTTATCTCAGCAGCAAAACAAAGGTGGCATTGGAAGGAAATCTCTTGGAAGCTGGAAACAGTGTGGCTACGACACCAATTCTGTTATCCTGAGATTGATCTTTGAGGGAATGTAACAGGGTGTTCCCCAGGAGAAAGGGTGTGTCCCAGGTTTCCTGTCCCACCCAAGGTAGGGTGGAACTGAGCAGGATATAAGAAGCTTGAGAAGAGAGACACACACACACACACACAGAACACACACAGAGGAGACACAGAACACAGACAAGACAGGAGGAGACGGAAGAAGGATGGAAAGCCAGAAGAGGCCCAAGGAGCAGAGAGACTTGTAAAGAAGCTGCACTGGCCTGGACTGATTGAAATAGACGTGGGTGAGAGACCCGTGGGGAGGTTAACGATGGCTATGTTGATTTTGGTTTTGATTTTGTTCTGTTCCTCTCAGAATTGTCTGACTGTTTCTGACCCTTTTGGATGGGTCCCCGCCAAAAGGTATTTTGGCTCCTCCCAGAATTGTCTGGCTGTTTCTGACCCCTATGTGTGGGTCCCTGCCAAAAGCTGTTCTAGACTTGTGGCAGCTTTCAAGATTCGCTTTGGGCCAATCCCGTTTGGGTGGACTTATACCCACGAGGAGTTGGTTAGCATTGGGTGCTTACTTAGAAAATAAATTATTTGTCTTCTCCTTCTTTTCTAATTAAAGTTTCTTTCCACAAAAGGTCCTATATATTTTGTATTGATGCGGCGGATGGCAGAACCCATAGACCAGGACAGGTCTGGGGTTTCAGGGGTGCCCCTCTCCCTGCCCTGTAACAGGCAGAGTTTCTCTGGTACACTAGACATTTTTAAATGTATGATTCTGTGTATTGTTGTGTGTGTCACAGGATGTTCCACAGTAGTATCTCTGGTCTAACCTCTGGATGCCTATAGCATCCGCCTCCCACCAGCTATGACAAACAAAATGTCAGGAGTCAAACAAAATGAACAGTGTCCTCCAAGTTGAACAAGTTGAACAGTGTCCTCCAGGAGTCACAACTGACCCCAGGTGAAACCACTGCATTAGTGTCTCTCCTTGATTATCTCTGACCTCAGGGGAAAAAAAATGTTAATTCTCACTCATGTGTACTCCAAATACCTTGCTTCAGGGGTATATCAAAGGGAAGATGAATTCAAAGAGGCACATGAATCAAAAATAATCTGGTGTACAAACTGTGACTGACCACAATACAGGGAAACACAATATTTTAAGATGTCATCCGACCTGCTGGTTGCTTGTCCTTTAGCTGGTTGGATGCTAGCTTTAAGCTTCACCAAAGGAAAATCTTCCCATGGAATATTTGGAGATTAAACCAAGAGTTATTTCTCCAGTCTACATTCCCCAGTCTTCTGTCTTAATTCCTAATAGTGATCTGAGAATACTCCTCTGCCTCCAGGTAACTGAAACAGGAATGGTCTTAGTAGGATATCCATATCTGAAAAGAACAAAATAATCATGTCATTTATTTGATAAGAGAAAAACACAGTTTCAAGGAAGTTTTTCCATATGCAGGGTCCTACATTACAGCCTAATTTAGTTATGTCATAAATTATATTTCTGAGCATCCTTTGCTTCCTTGGTGGTCTTTTGAATCACTGTGGAGGACATGGTATAGAAGCTGACTAATGGAGGAAATTCATTTTTTGGATTCTCAATTGGCATTTGCTTGTATAACTCATCTGCATTGGCATGCAGTGGTGGATGTGGTAGATGACTGAAGACTGACATTTCTGCTGTAAAGACTTTCATTTGTTTTCCACCACAGTGACACGTGATTTCCGATTTCCGGCATTCTCTGCCCCTGGGGTATTTTCTGCAAAGAGAAAACAGTACTTTCAACTTTCAGTATATCTGACCTGAATTAACCTCATAAGTTCTCTGTGTTCTCCAAAACCAAAGAAGAAAGAGTAACAGAAAAAGCCTAAAAGTAAGTAGAACGATGAATGCTTTGTTCCCTGGAGAAAGTTTCTACAACAGTTTGGGTTGGGTGCAATCCTCCAAGCAGAAACTGAAAAATAAGACCAGTTATAGCAGGTGTTTGAAAATGAGTTCATGAGAAACTTAGGAGCCAACCTGAAATGTCCACAAAATATTTGGAAGTACACTTAGTTTCAAAGAGGCACAAATTCCAAGCAATAAAGAAACAAGAACAAAAACTGTTCATGAAGTTTTGGGGTTGACTCTACCATGGCATCTGGTTCTCATAGTCATTCATTACTTTTTGGTGTTGAACAAGTCGAATTTTTCAAGTCCTAGTTCACTCATCTATAAAATGAGATCTAGATAATCTTTTTTAACACCAGAATCTTATGTGTATATGTTAGACTATAAATTCTCATAAGTGTTTTTTTCAATGGGAATGTGTGGGATCAGGACTTTGTCAGGCAATCTCTTTTCCAAAATGTTCCCCAAGTTTAAATCCCTTAACTTCCATTGGATATGATATTCATCAGTTTTATTACAGATACACCTCTGCTAAGGGGAGGTGCCACTGTCCCTGCTCCCACTTACAGCAGCCACCTTGGAGCATAGGTCCCAGTGTGCTGTAAACCAGACTTCCTGAGTGGGAGAGTTCCAGGGACTAGGTTGGGGTTAAGCAGCCATGCTTGGTATGTAACTGAATACATGTTGGCTTGGACCCTTGCTTCTGCAGCCCTGCCTTGCACCCCGGTACCACTTATTAAGCAGGATGAGTGGTATTTGACCCTGTGTTGATCAATGAACTCTCTCTCTTCCTCTCACTTTCTCTGTTCCCTTCCTCTATTAGCCTTTCTAAATAAAATTTTTTTTTGGTCTTCACTTTTCTGTATGTCTGCTTGGGGTTTTGGGGTTTGTCCCAAATTATTAAGCGAGCAGATGAGAAGTCAAACACGTGTCACCCTGTTTTCCTTACAGCCACCCTGGAACAGCTTGGCATAATTGTGACGCTCCATAGTTACCCAGCCCAAATGACCCTTCCTTGCATTGGTCACCATGTGTTATTGTGGGACATTCAAAAGGATATTTTGTGTCTGGTTTAGAGGAGCTTGGTTTTACTTCAATAAAACTCTGTGTGTGTGTGTGTGTGTGTGTGTGTGTGTGTGTGTGTGTGTGTGTGTGTGTGTGTTTTGATTTAAACAGGGATTCAACCACTAGTTTAGGCAGTTCTCCTTCATATTTTTCTTTAGGTTTCCTTGGTATGGGTAATGTGATAAAGCCTGGTGCTTGGGAGATGGTTTTGTTCCTGTGGGCATATATATGGAACTTGGCTTCAAACTCTAGTTGAGAATTAGTGCTTCTGGGGACCCTCTTGGGTGTGTGTTTAAGCATTTTATACAACATGCTTCTGGTTTGAGAAGAGGTAAGCCTTTTACTTTGGCCACCAAGAGTCTGCAAGGACAGATGCAGGCTGCCCTCTGTGGATTAGATCTGGCTACTTTGGCCACCGAGAGTACCCAAGAACAAATTTTTACTGAAAAGTCAGAAGCTGCTGAGCGTATTCCGGATGCCCTCTGTAAACTAGATTCAGCAACTTCAACCAAGAGCCTGCACAGGCAAATTCTGGCTGTCTGCTGTAAACCAGACTTAGAAAATGCAGGGGCCAGTTTGATAGCACAAAGATGGGAGAAGCTTTTCCCCTTATCCTGTAGCTGCACAAGGGGAGAGAAGGTAGAGGAGGGCCATTACTTACTAGAAACTTTGAACCCACCAGCTGAGAAGTCCTTCCAGGAGCCAGTGTCCCTCCTGTGGAGGCTACAGAGATACCGCAGGCCGAGCTGACTACCCAGCACATGTTGTCCTTCTCACACCAGGTGGAGCTCAGTCTGGCAAAAGGAGCTGCCCTGGGCTAGATAGTTCCCTCTTCACTGGTTCCTGATGGATGGATTGAACAAACAGGTGTCTCCAGTGGGAAACAAGAAAAGGGAGAAGGAATGAGAAAGTAGAACAAAATAAAAGGAAACAGAGGACAGCTCAGAATGCAATTCAGACAAGGGTCGCAAAGGAAAAAAAAGGCAGAGTAGAAGAAATGAAGAAAGAAGAGGAAAGGAGGCAAATGAAAGTTCAGAATGGGGGCTCAAATGCGGAATGGGGGAAAGGAGGCAAATGGAAGTTCAGAATGGGGGCTCAAATGCGGAATGGGGGCCCCAAGAGTTCCACTTGATCTGAAAAAGCCTACTAGGATAACCCCCTTCAAGCCAGGATAACTCTCACCATGGGAGACCGTTGGATTTATTTTTTGGTATACGCTAGAGCAACCTATTCAGTTCTGAATTCTAAATTAGCTCAGTCAGCAGGAAGAGTGTACCGGTCACTAGGTAACAGGAAGACCACAATCAAAAGCTTTCTTACCAGCCCGAGAACACTAATTTGGTGATACAGAAAGCTCCAGCAGAGCTTTTTATACATGGAAGTGCCCAACCCCCTTCCTTGCCCGTGACCTCTTCAGTAAATATAATTGCATATTTGTATTCCACAAGGCTTAAATGAAAACTAAGGGAACTGTCTGTGTTATGTGTTAGATGTCTGTGTGTCTTCCCCTTTCTGTATAATTATTTTGAACTCCAAGTATCAAATTAGAATAGATAGTACCTATAAAATTCCGAAACAGAAATATAAAGGAAACTGGTATAAGTTTCCAGGAAGCATGGCCTGGGATAATTTTTGGCTAATGGGAACTAATTTAAAATTTAATGGGTTGGCTTGAAATCTGCATGTCTATTAGGTTTTATTAAATATAATTTTTTTCTCTTTTCCCTGGGTTATTGATGTTGGATACATAAAATCTTTTAATCCTGGGCAAAATGAGAGTTGAGAAATTAAGGTTCTTTTGATAATTAAAACCTATAAAATCAAAGTAAAAGATTAAGGTTTGATTGTCAGCATGGTGTTATGAGTTTGGCCAGAGCTTTCATCTAATTAAATGGAAATTTTTCCTAATATGTATGATAAAACTTCCCCAAACTCTAAATTAGGGAAATTGGTAGAATTTTATTTGATTGACCAGCAGAAATTTCATGGAGCCTCAGTAGAGCTCCTGAGACACTCCATAAAATTTTTCCCTTTCCTCAGGAAAACACTAGATTAATTTGATGTATTTGACATTTATCTAGTAAACTGGAACTTCATGGAAGCATTGTTGCTTAAGAAAAATGCTTAACCTTGGCATACCCATAAATGTTAACATTGGTGTTTTAAAATTTTTATGTGTCTGATATGTACATTGCTTGTCAATTTTGATAGTTAGTCTGAATATTATACATTATAAGATTGAACAGATTTTCATGTATATATATTACCAGATTTTAATTTTGGTTTACTTGCAAAAATTGTTTCTAGAGAAATTAACAGGAGAAAGACCGTGCTCATAATAATTGACAGAACTCAAGAGTGGGAATTTTCTACACAGAACTGAATAGACTATTGAAGAGGAACATAATTTTGATCAAAATATGTTTGAAATGATACTGTTCTTTATTTGGTTTGCTTTGACTCAAGGGAAAAAATGTTTTTTTAGCTGACCAGGATCTGCAGCAATATTAAATTGAATTTTAAAAAATATTTATTTACATATATTTTTACATCATTGTTCATTTTTGTAGTCTTCTGAGACTGTGGCCTTGATGCTGAAGCCTGTACAGCCAGATGTTGGGAGTGCAGTCTAAGTGAGCTTGGATTGTTTGACTGACATCTTCAGTTTTGTTTTTTTTCCCTCTCTTTTGACTTGGACAGACCAACTATATTTTAGAAATGGAAAACTCTGCTCCCTCCCTCCCATTCTTTCTCTTTCCCTCTCTCTCCACCTTACAATCTCCCTGCCCCTTCCCCCAGCTGCCTTTCTAAATAAATTAAATAAACCTTTTTTTTTTTTTAGTTCATTTCTCTTCATATATCTGCTTTGGGGTTTTGCCCTGCATTCTTAAGCACACAGGTAAGGACTCATACCCAGGTCACCCTATTTCCCCTGAGGCTGCCCTGGAACAATTTAACATTGTCTACTTTGCCTAAACTATCCTTCTGAATTTTTATTTTCCATTTCAATATCCCCTACTCCTGCCACCTTCTCCTGCTAACATCTATTTGCTAAGTCCTAGCTCAAGAATTCAGCCCTTCAGGCACATTCTCCATTTGACCAAGCAGAATGAGGTTTCCTTTCTCTTCATATCTTTCATTGCTCTCAGCATGAAACATTAAAACAATTTGCTTCAGAAAACTCTCTAAGTGTAGGAACAAAATCTCTTCGATTTTTGTGTCCTCAGTGCCTATTCTAATGGCTAGTAAACAATAAGTGAAATATATGCATTTGGTGATGCTTATTTGATGCACCTGTGAATATAGTACCTAGTCTCACAGAAACAAGAAGTGTAGCCAGGCAACTCTTCCTGCGCACTTGTACCTGTGCGAGTGCTCTTTGCTCTTCTGTCTCCTTCAATAAACTTGTTCTTCAAACATATAAAAAAGAAAAGAACTCTAGCCAATTTGATAATATAAAGAAAGACAAGCCTACTTATTTTATTTGTCCTCTAAACTAGGAGAGATGAACTAAGGGAAAACTTAGTGAGTGATCATTCAACCTTTAGAAGAAAACTTAAAGTGACATAAATGTCATGGCTCAAAGAAAAGACAAATTGCTTCCAAGGGCCTGTAAAGCATGCATGGTCTGACTCCATCTTTCCCCTCTGTGACTTCACCTATTACTTATTCTCTCCTCCCCTCCCCTACTCCAACTGGATCAGATGCACTTCTGTCTCTTCTCTGGGGCTATATTCCCATTTACCGGCTGATCACAGCCGCTGTGGTCTGACCAAAATCTGAAGTCATCACTTGAGTATCAAGCTGCCAACCTGACAGCTCCACCTGGATGACAACTAGACCTGTACCTAGTGGCCTGTACCTCACCCCTTCCTTACCTTAGTCCCTCCACTCTAGCTTTATTGACCTTTTCTTGACCACCTCAGCATCCTTACAGGTTCAGTTATCCACCCTCACTGCAGTGATTTCATAATGGCTGCTCCTTTCTCATCCTTCTTTTATCTCACCTTTTCAGGAAGACCTTCTGTGAAGGCTCCATCTAAAGTAGATCCCCAGATAATCCTGTCATGACACTCTTTCTCTTTCATAACACTCAACAGCTAATAATTTTATATTTATATTTACTTTTTATTTATAATTGTTAAAATTATTTTATTTATAATTTTATATTTATATTTACTTATTTGTTTCCATTACTAATTATATGGTAAAAACCATAAGGGTTGAGACCTCATTCATTTTGGTCACCAAGAACACCTGGCACTTAGCACAGTGCCTGGCACGAGGTTTGCTCAATAGCTATGTGTGGAATGGACGCATGCACTGATGTAGACTGATCACTGATTCTGTCTAGAATTTATCGTTTCCTTTTTCTCCCAGTACAACTTGTTACTCCAAATATTACCTCATTCATAATTATGGGAACATTTGTTTTAACTCACAGGTTTCACATCCAATTTTTCATTACTTGTTTTCAACAGCATTAATAAAACGCGACACATTTGATCAATCAAGATAGGTTTTGAAAGAAATGAATCTATATACCATAATCATTCTTCCAAATCTGTTTAAGACATGTTTTCCTTAAAAAAATAAACATTTCTAATAATGCAGGTAGTCTCATTATTGTTTCTGGTGAATAAGGTCTACACAAGGGCAGAGACTGGGGGACATAATGGTGAGTACCAGCTACACTAGCGTGAACTAGTCTATAATCTGAGAACCAGAGAGAGTGGGATAACATGCCGAAGTAAGAGATTTCCAGAAGTTTCTAAGAAGTCATAATTCAACGGACAAGGCTGAGTATGGGAAATGGAATTTGATCAGAAACACAGTTCTTGCAACAACACACAGATTAAGCCAGGAATTTTTTCTGTCATATTTCAGTTTTGGGATTTTTTTCTCTTTTGACCATCTGGGGTCCTTGGCCTCTGTCAATTTTTCCTGTTACTTCTCAGTCTTTATCTACACTGTATATATTTTATTGAGTTTAAATTACAGGGTACTAAAATTTTTATTGCATCTTTATGGTGCTACACAGACGTTATACCATTTTAAAGGCGAATAATAATTCACCAAGTAGCCATGCTGTTCTTCTCCATGCAAGGGAGCAGAACACAGAGGTTAGTGACCCATACTCTATAGTCTTCCTCCTCGGGTCCAATACCAGTTCTATAAACGTAAGTTTTTTTAAGGATTTACTTATTTATGCATATAAGAACTGGGTGTAGGTCAGAGGTGTGAGGTGGTGAGAGGATTCACCAGAGACAGAGTAGGGAGCAGAAAAGGCAGATTTACTAAAGTACACTGCTGAGGGGAACAGCAGACAAGACAGGAGAGGTCTGCTGCACCATGTGGGAAGCTCTCTGGCCAGGGATTGAACTCGTGCTACAGTGGCTGAGGATAGCTTATAGTGCTGAGAGTTAAGCCGTTGTGCCACCAAGGAGGCCCGAATCTTTTTTTAAACAATCTTTTCCCACCTGTAAAATGGAATTAATGAGACCTATTTCATAAGGTCACAATGAGGATTAAATCAGGTATCAGATATAAATTATTTAGTACAGTTACTAAACAAATGTCAGTTTTATTATTGGATACTTATGTTACTGATATTATTTTAGACACACAGAACTACAGTAAACATCTTAATACATGAAACTCTTTTCCTCATTGTTACTATTCTCCTAAGAAAGTTTTTTCCATGTTTTATCAAAACGACTAAACCATATCATTTCCTTCATGACTGTATTTCCTCTAAACAACTGACAACTGTAAACCAGACCATGAACAAGCTTCCACTGGGCCAGTGTTAAGTAGCACAAAAGCCCCCAGTTTATGCTGGGGCTTAAATTCTGATGTTGGACTCAAAGTAAACAGGCAGGTGAAGAGGTTGGAATGATGAAAGACAATAGACCATTACCCAGGACTAATGGTGTTGTAAAGGAGATAAATGTCTGTGAAGTAGCACCCTTAAAACCTGTGACCTCTAGGTTGACCTTTCCTTTCAGATTATGGTATGCAGGTTATTTTGGAGCCTGTGCAAAGTTAGCAATTTGAAAAATAGAACATAAGAGAAACAGGTCTTGGAGGAAGGTGCCCAGGAGATGTCTGACTCCACTCTCTCTACTGGCTACCTATGGGCTTCCAAGTTCCCTGTCACTTTCAAAATGTTGGCACTCTTGCTAACATTTGCACAAGTGCACTTTTCTTCTGAACAGAAAATGTGTTTAGTCCCTCCCTGTTATTACAGTCCATGCTGTGAGCAAGGAAAAAAACCAACATTGGAATGTGGACAAATTGCCCTTTTCTTGTAAGGGGTAAAATAAATGGAACAAGTACTTAATAACATTAAACACTAGTCACCTGTGAAGAAAGTGGTATCTAAAAGAATTATTTATTTTGTTAAGGGCATTGGCGAATACAGAGCACTGATGACTTTGCTAGAAGGTATCAGAAAAATAATGAAGTATTATGGAGATTATTTGAAGCATCTCACACTTAGCATGATAGTATGTTAAAGTTTTCAAAAAGTGTTTCTTTCTGATGAAAGTTAAGCCTCACACAGAATTTTGAGATACAAAAGCAGACATGATTCCAGTATCTACAACACTATTTATAAGCTAAGCAAATAATTACATAAGTTTAAAAAGAAAAATAATTAATATGATCCTGTCTTTGAATTTTGATATTTGGTCAATATTTTTTTTTGCTTTAGTTTTTCTTTTTTATATATTGCATTAAAATGTTATTGAGTTAGTGATTACTGAGTTTTTGATGCACTCCCTAGTCCATTAACTGTATTGCAGTGTCATAATCCTTTTAAATGTTATTTTAAAATGTCATTACCCTTATAACCTAACATTGCCAGTTAATAAACTTACTTAAATACTATAGCAATATGCCTAACTTCTACACCTAGGGCATATTCTGCTTTACCTGTGACAGCTCAGGTGACAGTGGAAAATGCAAAGAAATTGACCATTTCCTCTTCTTTGTCCTCAGTTAAACTAGAGAATAATAGGACATATGACTGTTTGCAATTTATTTGCTTTGATTTATTTGCTTTGTTAAAAATATTTTATAAAAAATACCTCTATAGAATTTTGTCTTAATTAAAAACTCAGGAAACCTTACAATGGAAAATAGCAACCCACCAATCACTCTTTCCTGTCCCCCTTTCCTATTCGTAACTTCCAGACTTTTAACACTTTTAACTTCTGAAAATTGTTTCTTCTGGCATTTACTTTAAAATAAGGCAGTGTGAACCTACTCTTGATTGATTATCTAGATGCATTATTTACTGATATTATGAATAAATATTAAATTCTATTACACTAACATACTTTTACCTTACCGATGTAGTTATCACATGTTTTTTAGTAAAATTAATAACTGTTGCTCTCCTTATTGGAACAATACAAAATGGTCTTCTCTGTATGGCCAAATAGTCATGTTTCCTCTATCACTTTTAATTTTCACTGGTGTTACCTAATTACCTGCCTTTTATCTTATAATTATCTATACACATATCCTTAGATATTCCAGATCTCTCCATTCATCATATATGCATATGTTTAAATATATCAGATGATGTCTCACCTTAATTTTGTTGCTGAAACCTCCTTCACAAAACTCTTCTTACTCTTTTCTAATTCCAAACCGGTTGCTCTCCACTGTTTCCATGGATAGCTGTCATCCTGAATTTCCCTTTGATAAGATATTGTGTAGTATTTCCTATGTCCTGAAGGTCAGGTTTTTCCCTTCCTTGCATTACTCCCTAATTTTGCTGGAGTACATCCTGTTAGCCTCCTCAGAAAAAGTGAATGAAAAGTAAATTTTGAAGTGTGTTGTTTAACTCCCACTTATTTGTGAATTCCTTTGTGTTCTTAATTTCTAATTTAGTTCCATTATGGCTAGAGGAACATACTTTGTATGATTTGAATTCTTTCAAATTTGTTGAAGCATGTTTTGTGGTGTAAGATATGGTCTATGTTGGTAGACTGTGTTGATTTTGTTACATGAGTACTTGATACATAACACACAAGTTCTGTGTGTTCTTGATAGCAATGTGTTTTGCACTGTTGTTGGATGGAGGGGTCTACCAGTGTCAGGTTAAGTTGGCTGATAGTATTGTCCAAGTTGTCTTTACCTTTCCTGGTTTTCTTCCTCCTTGTTCCATAAATTAAAAGTGGGCATTAAAAATCTATGACAAAAATTGTGGACTTATGGACTTATTTATTTCTCCTTGTAGTTATATCGGTTTTTGCTTCATATCTTTTGAACCTGCATTATTAGATGTACAAATACTTGTGATTATGATATCCTATTGATTTATTGATTCTCTTATCAGGAAGAATGGTCTTTATCTTAGATTGTAGTTTCTGCACTGATGTTTAATTTCTCTGAAATTTATGTAGACTGTATAGGTTTTTTAAAATTAATTTTAGCTATTGTAAACAGTGCCACAATGAACATATGGGTGCATGTAACCTTTTGGATTAGTGTTTTTGTGTCCTTTGGGTAGATTCCCAAAAGTGGTATTGCTGGGTCATATGGAAGCTCCATTTTCAGCAGTTTGAGGATTGGCCATACAGCTTTCCATAGTGGTTGGACCAGTTCACATTCCCACCAGCAGTATAGAAGGGTTCCTTTTTCTCCACATCCTTTTCAGCATTTGTTGCCTGTATTTTTAATATGTGCCATCCTCACAGGTGAGAGGTGGTATCTCATTGTGGTTTTGATTTGCATTTCTTTGATTATAAGTGATGTTGAACATTTTTTCATGTACCTGTTGGCCATTTGCTTTTCTTCGTTGGAGAAGTGCCTTTTTAGCTCTTCAGCCCATTTTTTGACTGGATTATTGGCTTTGTTTTTGTTGAGTTGTGTGAGTTCCTTGTAAATTTTCACCAGTCCTTTATCAGTTGTATTGTGTGCGAAGATCTTTTCCCAGTTGGTAGGGTGTCTGTTAGTTTTGGTTAATGTCTCTTTTGATGTACAGAAGCTTTTTATAAGAGGTATGGAAGCAACCCAGATATCCAAAAATAGATGATTGGATCAAGAAGATGTGGTACATATACACAATGGGATACTATTCAGCATTCAAAGAAGATAAACACATGCAATTTGCAGTGACATGGATGGAATTAGAGGGGATCATACTCACCTAAATAAGCCAGAAAGAAAGAGAAAAATATCAAATGGTTTCACTTATAACAGGACTGTAGGGAAACCAAATAGGAGAGAGATACTCAGCGGTGGGGGGGTGGGGGAAGCGGGGAGAGAAGGGTAGACTAAGGGCAGAAAATGGAATAGAAAGGGACCACAGAGATGGATCACGGGTGAATTGGTGGTAGGTTACCCAAGGGGAATACAAAATGTAAGAGATAGAAATAACAATAAAATAAAAGTAGTTTTAGGACGGAATATCTTCTTTCATTCTTTTAATTTAAACCTAGTTATGTCTTTACATTTACACTTGATTTCTTATGGGCAACACATAATTGAGGTCCTGCTTTTTTATCCAACCTGATTATATCTGTCTTTAAACCATTTATATTTAATGTATTTATTGACAAGATTATTTTTCACAACTGTCCCTTGCTCACTTTTTCCTCTTTTTCTGCCTCATTTTGGATTGAATATATTTTATAATTCTATTTTATATCTTCTTTGTTGACCAACTAGCTATAACTCTTTCACTAGCTCAATAGTTACTTTTTGGAATACAATATATATCTTTTTTATATCACTTTAAATTGAGGTAACATTGCTTTATAATACATAAATTTTAGAGGTATAAGTTCAGTTCTTCAGATATATGTACCACACCACACCCACCACAAAAGCACCAATAACCCTCCATAGTCCATTAGGCCTCCCCTGCTTGTTCCCTACCCTCTACCCTTACCTTTTGGTAGCTTCAATTCTGCAATCAGATTTCTAGGGTTGCTTTTGATTTAACTTTGTCTGCTCCTTTGTTTTTTTAATATTCCACAGACAAGTAAAATCATCTGGTGTTTGTCTTTCTCCTTCTGACTTATTTTACTTAGCATAACCTCTCCAGTCCCATCCAAGTTGTCACAAGTGATGAGATTTCATAATTTTTTTTATAACTGAGTAGTATTCAATTATGTATATCACAGTATATATCTTTAAGTTAAAACAACCTACCTTCTAGTTATACCACTTCATAAATGATATACTTGTATACAATTACATAATTGTGTAAGAAGTATACAATTTAAGTACACTTCTATTTCTCCCTTCCCACCTTTACACTATTATTATCATACAGTTTATCCACACTACGTTATCATTTTTAAGTAGTAATTTATCTTTTAGAGATAAGTAAATAACTTTAAGTCATAGATTACCAATGTAATTACCATTTCTGGTGTCATCATTTTTAATTTTGGTCCATATTTCTATGGGGTGTCATTTTTCTTCTGCCTGAAAGGCTCTCTTTAACACTTGCTGTAGTGTGCATCAATAAGTGATAAATTAGAGGGGATCATACTCAGTGAAATAAGCCAGAAAGAAAGAGAAAAATATCGAATGGTTTCACTTATAATAGGACTGTAAGGAAACGAAACAGGAGAGAGACAATGGGGGGGGGCAGGGGGGTGGAGGCGGAGGGAGGGAAGGAAAAGGGCACAGGATGGAATAGAGAAGAGCACAGGGGACCATGGAGATGGATCGCGGGTGAGTTGGTGGTGGGCGACCCAAGGGGAATACAAAATGTAAAAGACATAAATAACAATAAAAATATATATTTAAAAAAATAATAATAAAACTGCAAAAAAAATAAAAATAAAAATAAAGTGATAAATTCGGGCCTCCCTGGTGGCGCAATGGGTTAAGTCTTAGTGCTATGAAGCTGTCCACAGCCAGTTGTCCACAGCCACTGTAGCATGAGTTTGATCCCAGCCAGGGAGCTTCCCACACGGTGAGCCGACCTCTCCTGCCTCACCCTCTGCTCCCCTCAGCAGTGTATTTCAGTCAATCTGCCTGTTCTGCTTCCCACTCTGTCTCTGGTAAATCCTCTCACATTCCTGCACCTCTGGCCTACACCCCAGTTCTTGTATGAATAAATAAATAAATCTTTAAAAAATATAGATAAGATTCTTTCAACTTTTATATATCTGAAAATGTCTTCAAGTTCAGTTTCAGCTTTGAAAGATACTGTTCTGCCGTAGTCCATTCATACTGCTATAGCAGAGTGTCATGGGCTTGGTGACTTGTAAACAACAGAAATTTATTCCTCCTAATTTTGGAGGTTGGAAATTCCAGATCAAGACACTGGCAGATTTGGCCTCTGGAGAGGACACCCCCCTCCCCCCATTTCCTTCTTCAGAGAAAGCAATTTTCTCCTGCGTCCTCAAAAGGACAGGGGTTAAAGACACTGTACTTTCAAGCAATTGCCAGCCACTGCAACATGAGTTCAAACCCTGGACAGGAAGATAATCCACATGGTGCAGCAGACCTCTCATCTCACCCACTGCTCCCCTCGGCAGTGTATTTCAGTGGATCTGCCTGTTATGCTCCCCACTCTGTCTCCTGTGAATACTCCCCTCCCCCCCCGTAACTCTTGCTTGCACCCCAGTTCTTGTATACATAAATAAATCAATCTTTAAAAAAAAGGAGTTCTCTGGGGTCCCTTTTTATAAGGCCACTAATGCTATCATGAGTGTTCTCTCCTCATGACTTAATTACCTCCCAAAGACTTTACCTATTACTACCAACACATTAGAAGTTAGGATTTCAATGTATAAGTTGCAGTTGTTCTAAAGCATTATAGGTATTAAAGTCTAAGTTGAAATTTATTATTTCATTACGTTAAAAGTATTACTCTCCTTTCTCCTTATTGGGTACTAGATATTTTTGCAGCCCCATAAACTTTAATTTTATTCTAGAAGTTACTTAGAGATAGTTTGATCTTTTGGGGTGTTGCTTTTAATATTTGATAAGCAAATTCTGAGTGGCATTTCGTGTAGCTTTATTTTCCACTAATTATCCTTTTGAATAATGAAGTTTTTCAGTCTGGATCATGGAGACAGGAGCAATTCTCAGATACTGTTCCCTCCAATTCCCTTCTGTGGTGGTTCTTTCTTGGACAGTGGGGACACTGATCAGTACTTTACAGAGTTCTTGAAGGAATCTTCTACGGGAGCCTGGAGTTCTTAATCTGTGCAGCTCTGTTCTCTCTAGGACTCTTCCCTGTGAACTTCAGTTGCCTTGTCTCACCATACTCTTAACTTAATCTCCTTAGCCCTTAACTTAATCTCCTTAAATTCAGTTCCAGGGCCTGAAAAAGCTTTCAAGGCAGGAAGCTAAGCCAATCTTGTTTGTTTACCATCTCTGAAGGATCACTGTCCTTTGTTGCCTAGTGTCTAATGTCTTGAAAACATTGTTTTGTGTTTTGTACCTGGTTTTTCTGTTGTTTCAGGCAGAAGGATAAGCCCAGTTTCTATTATGCCATCTTAAATGGAAGCAGAAGTCCGTCCCTCTATTGTCTAATGTGAAGAGTTCAAAACTGTTCTTATTTTTGTTTTTTGTATTTTTTTACATGACTAGTTTTAGGAGATCTTATTTCTGGTGTTCTGGTACTTCATGAAATTTCATGGTGTTTACTTTGGTATGGGTCTATTTGCATTCGTTGTGCTTAGTGCTAAGTGGGTCCTCTGAGTCTGAAGAGTTATAGTTTTAATGTTGGGAAAATTTGGGGAGGGGAACCACACCATTTTTAAAGTCATTTCCTTTCTTTGATTTTTCTTCATTTTCTTCTAGTCTTACAATTAGTTGAATTTTGGACCTAAGGGTTACTATTTTTTCATTTGCTTTCCTTTTCATTCTTTTTTCCTGGGAAACTTCCTCTGCTTTTATCTCCCAAACTAGCAATCTCAATGAGGTATTTCTGAATGTTTTTATAGTTTTCTGCATTATGTTTGCTTCCTTTGGATTTCACTTTGACATCTCTCTGTTTCATATTAGATATTTTTCCCCCAAAACTATCCATGATTACTAAAGTTCTATCATAAGGACTTAGTAGCTAAAGTTACTTCAATAGGATAGTATATCAGTAGATTTTAATACAATTAAGCATGTGTAAATCCATATGTTCTTTAGAACAGTGAAGCAAAACAAAACCTAATTGGTCATTATTGGAGGATAGAAGTGACCACCTCATTATTTAGAAAACTGAAAAATAAGAGAAAGCATCAAGCATTTACTATATATTCCCTGTATGTAAGCAAATATCAAATGAGGAGAAGATTATCTTTACAGCTAATAAATTACTGTCAATAAATGGCGGACTGATAGAATATCACCACTTTGCATCATTTAATAACTTAACGGATGAACATGAATAACTACTAAAGAGAAAGACATGCAGAAACTATGTGTCTTCAAGAAGACTATAGTTCTTTTACCCTGCCCTCCCAAAAATCAACTTAAATCTGATCAGGACTTCAAATCCAATTAATGGGAAATGAAGAGAACAAATGAATATGTTACACTATATCACTGATCACTTAGATGCAACCAGTACATCTTACCATTTGGAAATTCTGTGTAGGAAATTCTGACTTTTTTCAAGAAATAAATATAAGCAAAAAGATGAAGAGGATCCCATAGATAAAAATATATTAAAAGACATAACTAATTGCAATTAGTGAACTTAATTTAGAACCTCTTTGAAAGAAACTGTTAAAAATATATAACACTTATAAGACGAAAATTACAATGCCAACTATATTTTGGGCTTTTTAGTTCTTATAATAGACTTATAATTGTGTTTTTGAAAGAATCAATAATTTTTAAGAAAAACATGGGATAAAATAAAAAAAAAACTCTAGATGCATGAAATGTTATTTGGGATTTGCTTCAAAATAATACTAGAAAGTGGCAGTAGGTGAAAATACATATAATACAAGATCATTGTATTACTGACATTGAGCAACAGGTGTGTGAGGGCTTATTCTACTATTGTCTTTACTTACTATACTATTATCTCTACTATTATACTATTGTCTCTACTCTTGAAAATTTCTATAACATAAACAATTAAGCTATCTAGAAATTCTTTGATTGACCAGGACTCATGGGTTGGTAGCTCCAGTCTATTGAGTCAACAGCCAGCTATTAGTCTAGGAACTCAAAGTTACTAGTATGTGAAGTGTTTTCTCTGGAGAAGTTCAGTTTCTCCAAAGAGCAATTTTTTGGTCTACTTCCTGGGGACTATTATCCCTGCTAGTTATGTTTTCAGAGGGGAAGGGAGAGGAGCATCCTAAGGATGCCACATTGCATTATGGGGATTTTTTTACTCAATCCTGTACTTCAGCTCAATGATATTTCTGCCCTCCTCTGTTTTTGACATTCTTGAGTGAGTCCAAATACTACATTTTCAGTACAATTAGGGATAGAATTCCCTGTTTACACAGTGTCAGGGAGGAGATCTTCGGATCCACTTGTTAACTTTACAGAATTTCAGTTCAACAAGTCTCCTATTTTTGGTTCCATATGTCATGCTTATCCTCAGGGTTTCCTGGCACCTCTAAATTCTTAAGTATTACAGGAGAAGGTTTACAGGGAACAATTGTTCTATTTGCCATCAATATCCTTCTTGGTCCCTCATCAGGATCTCTCTTAGTAGGTAATTTAGGATGTAACATCTTCTATCCTGTTATGTCAGGTGAAATTACTTGTACCTTGTGTAATCTTCCAAACATTGGTTTAAGTTTCTCTTCCTTTAATATTTCCACCTTCCTTTTCGAGTTATCCGGAGGGAAAGGAGGAAAGCACACGAAGCCAATCCATTAATTTAGCTAGAAGATAGAGTTAAGACTTTGATTTAAAATAAAAGCTGCTTCATGGTAGAGAATCTGTTTATCTTATTTGCCATCACATAAAAGCCATGTGCAGGGATAATTCTGAATACTGTTTACAGTGTTTACTTTTTTTTTAAGATTGTGATGTGTGGCAGGAGGTCAAAGGCACAAGAGTGAATGAAAACTCTTTGAGTCTACAAAGAAAACAGGAAAATGTCCAGAGCTCAGAAACTGATCAGTAATGTATGTTCCATTATTCTTTTTAAAGCTACATTTGAAATATTTTTGGCTTTGACTTTTCTTCCCTCATACCAATCATCTTAGTTGTTAAGTTTGTTTAGAAAGTAATTTTTAAAAGATTATACTGATAACCCCAAGCTAGTTTGAGACCTGGTGCGTCTGCTGATGTAGAACTCTTAAAATGTCCATTAGTACACTTCTCTTGTCACTTATCACCCAAGGGGTCAAGCCTTCGGTATGAAAGTTGTTTATAAACTGGTAGCTTGATTTTTAAAACAGAAAGGAAGCGATGAAATGAGGATGGGCAAAAGATTGTACACTTAAAATTTTTAGAAATCTGTACGTACTACGAACAGATTTAGATTTGTGTGTATTTTATAACACTACCATTAACCACTAATCTTCTGTTGGAACTTGATGTAAAAGGTCTCAATCTCTTTCTAAAACCTTGAGGTACTGTTGGGAAGCCAATTTTTTTCCCTATAATCCCTCAACAAAAGGAGATAATAATAACTTTTACTGAGATGACACAATTTCATGAAGCTTGTGATTATCTGTTTCACAATTATTTTGGTATCATGGAAACCTTCTGTGATGTCTTCCATATTTCTGAAATATAGTTAAGACACTGAATTGACCCAATTCAACAAATCATGTCCTTCAAATAACAATGTCCCTCATGTCTATAGCGAATATTTGTTATTAGTGGACCCAAAATCCATCAGCCTTCCAAGACTTTCATTCATGTCATATCTTCTCCCCTATCCAGGTATTCATCATAGAATAACATCCACCCTAATACATATCCATCTGTCCCCCACCCCCAACTCCAGCTTTGGTTGGGTCAAGACATCTGTATCTCTCATTCCTCTGGCCATCACTATTGAATCAGGGGTGGGCATGTGGAATATGTGACATATGCTGAACTGATCAGAATTAATCTGAGGACACTTGCTTTGGAATATCAAATCCCTGAAGTGTTAGAATCATTTATACTACCACGAGGTAGGTCAACCTGAGAGTGTAGCGGATAAATGATGGGGAGCAAAAACAGTAAAATCATGGAGAAACAAAACTGGCAACTTGATTATTCACCCTTTTGATACCTGACCTACCCTGAATATTCTCTGAGATAAAAATTCTCCTTTATTGTTCAAGTCAGTTTGAGTCAGGTTTCCTGTCACATAAAACACAAATTGTCCAGGCTTATAATAGTCACCTTGAAGTCTACCCTCAGGGAAGCACCACACAAATTATACTTAATTTCTTTTGTGTCGGTGCTAAAAGTACAGAAAGGTACACAGACATTCAGAAATGGACTTGGAGAGGTTCAGCAATTCCCCAGGACTGGAGTGAGTTAGGAAAATGACCTTGATTTCTAGATGACTTTCTAGATGCACGTATGCTCTCTCTAGGACTGATAGGTTTCTTACTTAAAATAATGTATAACTCACTCTGTCAGCATACCCCTCTCTTTGATGGATAATTCTGAAAACTCATGTAAAATATTTAGATATCATTCCCATACTGACCAAGTAAAGTGCTCTCACAGGAAAAAGAGAAATAAAATCTCCATTAGCCAATTTTTCTAGTACTATAGGATAAATGAAAGAATAGTCAGGCTTTTCTGCCTTCCCATCAATGATAGACCTCTGCAGCCCTGTATGCACGCCTAATGGTGGGCACCTGAAGCAGGGTATGAGCGTGCATGAGTGGACACACCTGGGCCTGCAGGCTGAGCATATAAGGGCAGCTTCAGCAGAGAACAGAGCATGGCAGCAGAGAGACCTCGAGAGAATGCCAGAGAGCCCAGAGAGAGTAAAGATTCACTGGGGGCTGAGAGGCCTGCCAGCCTTCCGGCCCTCTGACCTCCCTGCCTGCTCTGCACCGGGTTGCCTCTCTACAAATGCTGTAGAAAACACTGAAAGCCGGAAAAAGCCACCGAGGGGTCCAGGACTTCTCCTTTACCCGTCTGCCTGGGTCATAGAGAACTTGCCCTGTGCCTTCCTGCCGCTATAAGTACCTATGCTGGACAACGTCAAAGGACTTATGGTAGGCAGAATAATGTCTTCCTCTTCTCCAGCCAATAATGATCATGTCCTAGCCCTCAGAATCTGGGAATAGAATATGTTAAATTAAATCAAAAGAGAATTAAGGTTGTAGATGAAATACCGCCGGCTAATCAACTGACCCTGGGGGACGAAAATGAGCTGGGCTTAGCCAGGTGGGCTCGATTAATCACAAGCATCCTTATAAGTGGAAAAGAGAGAACCAGAAAGATGGCAATGGGAAAAGGACTTAACCCTAGACTGCTGGCTTTGAAGATGGAGAGACGGGGCCACAAGTCAAGAAATGTGGGTGTCTGGAAAAAGGCAAGAAAACAAATTCTCCCCTAGAGTCTCCAGAAGAATCACCATCTTGTTGACAACCAGTGAAATCCATTTCAGATTCTGACCTCCAGAACTATAAGGTAACAAATTTGTATTATTTTAAGCTGCTGAGTTTTTCGTAATTTATTATACCAGCTAACAACTAACACAGACCACTACATTGTTGTTTTTAAATTGAGCTACTGCTCAGAGGAGCATATTTTGTCCTAAAGGAGGAATGTAGGGAAAGTTAGCAGGAACTCTAAATTTAAAGGTTATTTTAACTCTAGGCAGGCCATTCAACACATCCTCTAAGTAGTTTTCGAACATGGTTCAGCAATGAAAACTACTCTCCTAGTTAATTCTCAAAAAAGCCCATACCATTGTTATCCTCAATTTACAGATGAGAACACTGAGGCTTACACACTTAAAATAATTTGTCCAATACCTCAGAAATAATAAATGGAAACACTAGGAATTAAACTCAGTTTTCACTAACCCTGGAACCCAAGTCTTTTCATTCTATACATTATCAAAGATGTAGACGTTTGAGCTGAACACTGGACTAAGTCTAACAGAGCTCTGGAAGCCAGAGTGGTCCTTTTGAAGTTTTGTGTCTGTTTATTTGTTCATTGGGGTTTTATTATTCAGGTATTTAGTTGTTCATTTTACTAAAATCCTGATCTTGGTTCATACACTCTAAGATTAACCTTTCTTTGGAAAGTGAACTCCATCTTCTGGTTCAAAGTAGCTGGGGTTCTGGTTAATTGAGGTTTATGCAAATCCAGAATCGCACTACTCTTTTTGTTTTTGTTTTTTTTTTTACTATGATAGTTTATTTTTTTTATATATAATATATATTTTTATTGTTATTTATGTCTTTTACATTTTGCATTCCCTTTGGGTAGCCCACCACCAATTCACCCGTGATCCATCTCCATGGTCCCTTCTGTTCTTTTCTATTCCATTTTGTGCTCTTTCCCTTCCCTCCCTCCGGCTCCCTCCTCACCCCCCTCCCCTCCCCACTGATTGTCTCTCTCCCACCCGGCCTCCCTATAGTCCTGTTATAAGTGAAACCATTCGATATTTTTCTATTTCTTTCTGGCTTATTTCACTGAGTATGATCCCCTCTAATTCCATCCATGTCGCTGCAAATTGCATGTGTTTATCTTCTTTCCATGCTGAATAGTATTCCATTGCGTATATGTACCACATCTTCTTGATCCAATCACCTATTTTTGGACATCTGTGGTTCTCTTGAAGGTGAAGCAAATGGCCCAGTGTGAGACAGCTTCAAATACTCCCCTGCCCAAGGCACCTTCCCCAAACCACATTATTGTTTGCATTCAAAAAGAGTAGTGCGATTGTGAACAGTGCTGCAATGAACGGGTTGACCTACCTCGTGGTAGTATAAATGATTCTAACACTTCAGGGATTTGATATTCCAAAGCAAGTGTCCTCAGATTAATTCTGATCAGTTCAGCATATGTCACATATTCCACATGCCCACCCCTGATTCAATAGTGATGGCCAGAGGAATGAGAGATACAGATGTCTTGACCCAACCAAAGCTGGAGTTGGGGGTGTTCATTGCAGCACTGTTCACAATCGCACTACTCTTTTTGAATGCAAACAATAATGTGGTTTGGGGAAGGTGCCTTGGGCAGGGGAGTATTTGAAGCTGCCTCACACAGGGCCATTTGCTGCACCTTCAAGAGAACCACAGATCCTGCAGGAAGTAGCAATTAAGTGCATGTGACCTAATTCCACTACTGTGTTATATGATTTTTGTGGGTCACTTGATGTGACTATCAAATAAACAGAAGGTATTTTCGTCAAGAATTTGTTTTGGTGGTTGGTATGGTGTGCCAACATTCAATTGAAGAGGTATGAACCTGTATCTCTAAATCATATAGTTTTATAAACAAACATTACCTCAATAAAAGACATTACAATAAAAAGAAAAATCTGTGAGTCACAGCAGGCACCTGTCAGTGAGAGTCATTGTCTGTGTGAGCTGGACCCAACTTCTGTGTCATTTTTGCTGATGTGAAAGGACAAATCTCAGGCTTCACTATTCAGCTGTGATTTCTGGCCCACATCGGAACGTAGACGTTTCTCCTTGTAGTCACTGTGTTTTCATCGATACAAATCAGGGGCACCTTTCCTTGTGCTCCTTTCATTTGTAGGACCTAACCTAGATTCTTCCCCTCCATTCTCTCAGTCCTCACAGAAAAGCGGTCAAGAAGATATTACTGCTCCTATTTTGCAGGTGAGGAAAGTAAGGGTCAGAAAAATTAAGTAACTTTCAATCTATGGCAAAGGAGTCAAAAATATCCACTGGAACAAGGATAACCTCTTCAATAAATGGTGTTGGGAAAACTAGACAGCTGCATGAAAAAGAATGACACTAGACCACAATCTCACCCATACACCAAAATCAATTCAAAGTGGATCAAATATGTAAATGTAAAACCTGAAATCACAAATACATAAAAGAAAACAGGGAAAACATTTCATGACATAAGTTTCAGTGATAACACTAGGGATTCATCCCCCAAAGTAAGAAAAACCAAAGAGAACATAAACAGCTGGGTCTACATTAAACTAAAAAGCTTTTTGTACAGTGAAAGAAACCATAATAAAAATGAAAACATACCTACTGAGTGGGAGAAAATATTTGCACACCATACATCTGAGAAAGGCCTAATATCAAAGATATACAAAGAACTCATAAAATGCTACAAAAACAAAAATAATCCAATCAAAAAATGGGCAAAAGAACTAAACAGACATCTCTCCACAGATGTCTGCAAAATGTCCAACAGGCACATGAAAAATTGTTCACAATCACTTATTACTAGAGAAATGCAAATCAAGAGCACAATGAGATACCATCTCACACCTGTGAGGATGGCCCATATTGAAAAGACCAGAAACAGCAAGTGCCAGCAAGGCTGTGGAGAAAATGGAACACTCCTGCCCTGCTGGTGGGAATGCAAACTGGTCCAGCCCTTGTGAATCTGCCATACAACTCAGTAATTCAACTCCTAAGCATCTATCCAAAAAAATTCAAAAACACTAATTTGAAAGGAAACTTGCACCCTCATGTTTATTGCAGTACCATTTACTATAGTTAAACAATGAAAACAACCTACATGCCCTAGAACAGATGCCCCAGAACAGATGAGTGAATCAAGAAGATGTGGTATACGAAATGAAATACTACTCAGTGATCAAAAAAGATAAATTCATGACATTTGCAGCCGCATGGATGGAGCTCGAAGAGATAATGCTAAGTGAAATAAATCAGAAGGAAAAATATGGGATGGTGTCACTAATATGTGGCATATAAAGTAACAAAGCTAATAATCAGATAAATACAAGCCAAAAAGCTAACACTTGATAGGAACACCAAGGGAGAGGAAGAGGGAGAGAAAAGAACAAAGAGGGAAGAAAGTACAATGGCCTGTTGTGGTGGAGTATGGTGAGTTGGTGGTGGGTGCACTACGGTGCTAATACCTGATGAGGGTAGCCAATATTACCTCAGTTAAAAAGAAATAAATTGATTTTTAAAAATTAAATAACTTTCATTAATGCAGTCCAGAAATATGTGCTCAGTACTTAGTACTCTGCTAGACATTTTGTTAAACCCTGAGGATACAGGTGAAATGTCACTGCTCTCAGTGTTTAAGCTCTAGTGGGAGTTACAGACAGAGAAAGACATAATCATAGGAATTCAAGTGATAGGGTAGAAACAGGAAAAAGAGGGAAGGCATAGGGAGTGGGAAGAAGATAAAAGTTCAAGGAAGACTTCCCGGAGGAGGTGACAGATGAGCTGAGTCCTCACATTTGCATCGGAATTGTTTAGGTGAAGAGGTTAATGGAAAGAAAAGGAATTCTTAAGAAAAAGCAAGGAGACATGAAGTAACTTGATGTGGGTGGGAACTCCATGGAGTTCAATGAAGCTAGAGCATAAAGGGAAGAAAGATAAAGATGGGAAATGATGCTAGAGGTGCAGGCAGAGCCAAATTTTGGTAGCCTTCATCTCCTATGTTAAGGATCTTTGATTTTTTTTTTCTTCTAAAATTTTAAAGCATGGAAAGTTAGATGTTGATATGAACAAAATGTATCAAATGAAGAAATCTTCATGTTCTAGATGCTAAACTTTTATGTAAAAATGTAGATGTAGAAACAAAATATGGTAAATACACATAATGGAATATTACACAGCCTTAAAAAGGAAATTTGCTATATGCAAAAATTTAGATGAGCCTTAAGGGTATAATGCCAAATGGAATTAGTCAGTCACAGGAGGATAAACACAGAGTTATTAGCATAACAATGGCAAAAGATGTCACTGGGGAAAATACTTGTCACATTAAAAAAAAACCCACTAATGTTAATGCCATTGACGATGGTAAAATAACTCATAATAATGTACTTCAGATATATGGCTGTGCTTTATGAGACATAGGTATTATTCTTTGAATATCCTGTGTACAGAATAGACTCTGAAAGGGCAAAATACACTCTTATCTTTAGTTTTGTCTTCTACCAGTATCCAGCATATGTCTACAAAGCAGAAGGAGGCAAATACTAATAAGTGAATGAATGAATGTTGCAAAGGATATGGATTAAAAAAAAACTGTGTAGAACTCAGAGGGATCTTAGAGATATATTTGTGCAATCTCTGCTTTTACCAGCTTAGGAAATAGAGGTCATTACAGGGTTTTATTATTCTTATCTATAAAAATCATCCCAGGGCTCACAGAAGTCAGCTAAACTAGAGAAAGTGCCCTTGCCAAGCCTCGAAAGAAAAGAGCCCTGTGAACAAAGTGAGTCATAACAACTCCTTCTAATTGTGGGAACCAAACAGTGGCAGGTTGTAAAAGGAAAATGCAGCATGTTCCCATAAACCCAGGAGTAAGTCCCACAGAGACAGTACATAACAGGCTGAAGCATGTTCTCCTCTGTCTTATCCACAATGGTACCTATCCTTGAGGAGGTTACAATCTAGTAGATAAAACAATTTATACAATGAATTCAAATCACTCAGAGAGCCAATTTCAATCAGGAGCATATCAAAAGAACGCGGATCATGAAGAGGGAGGCATCCAGGAAAGGAGTACTGCTCAGTCCTTTGGTGCAGACTACCACTCCTGAGACCGGAACCTCACCGCCCCTCTGTTGAAGACTCACGTTGTCTTGCTTTCTCTGTAACGCTGGTAGGCTGACCCTTCCCCACTCATTTCCACTTGTGAGTATTGCCTTACATGAAAAGAAGCTCTTTGACCAGTATTGGAGACATAGCACAGTACGTTTGTCCTTCTTTGCTGTCTGTCTTATGGAGACATCAAATGTAGACATGACATGCCACCCTCCCCTGACTGGCCTCTCAGGCTAGATTAAAAGATAAAAAGTGACACCATGAGTCATGAATTTTGACTTGATCTCTGTTTGCCTAAGACTGTGCCAGAAAGAATCGTCAGGGTTCTAATAAGTCCCAGAGGTGCAGGCCCTTGGATCAGTTCTCACCTGTCTGTGTGCACACAGGGGGCCTTCTCTTTGTCATCAATAATTGCACTCACTCCCGTGCTCTGCTCTGTGCTGCATCTCTCTGTCCTTGTGTGCACGAGAAGTCTTGGTTGTAAGATCCAGCGGGCTTGCTTTCTAACAGAATGATTCATCATAGGGTGTAGGTGAAGGGGACTCAGCAGAATAAGCATCCTGGGGTCCCCACTTCCCTCTGCCCATGGGATTAGGTTCTTAAAAGAGAAGTGCCACAGGCCTGGGATGCTATAATTATCTCAGCCATTTAAGGATTATACTCCTGGGAGACTATAATTATCCAAATATTGTTGCATTCAGGGATATTTTACTTACAAGGGAGTGCCTTCATTTTTACAGGATCTTTCAAGGGGGCCCAAAGGGTGTGTCCTCTCTAATGTGGTTCCTAAAAGAAGCTAGAAATAAACAACTGCATCTGCATGAGGGTGGGGCCCAGCTGAAGCCAATGCACCCAAGGACATTCAACATGGGTTAAAAGGAACCAGCTTCCTTTTATCACCTCAAAAAGTAGTTATCAGTCACTCTGGTCAAAGCCTGAGGACTTTTATTCTTTGAGTCCCACTCTGTTCTCACTCCGCACCCACCCACAAATACCTCTTTAGTCTAAAGTCTATCTGGTTTGAGAAATTATTGATGAAAATTCTGCAACTTCTTCCTGAGATTAGAGCATCATATTGTTCACATCACAATGTCCTCCCGCTCCAACTATTGACCCTTTATTACTCCTCTAAATTCAATGAAATGCTATTTGCAGTGGAAAATTATATATCCTGAAATGGGAGAGGGGAATTGGAGAAAAAAAAGAGGGCATGGCAGTGTGGCAAAGGGATACTTACTTCGATTCAATCAACTTCCGTGACTTAAATAGCTAAAGTCAAACCACTGCAGAAATGAAAAGGCAGGAGGAACCCTTATACACTGCTGGTGGGAATGTAAATTAGTGCAGCAATTTTATAAAGTGGGATGGACCTTCCTCAAAAATTAAAAATAGATCTATCATTTGACCCCAAAATCCCACTTCTGGGTATCTATCCAAAGAATATGAAAAATCGACCTGGAGAGTTACAAGCACGATGTTTATTGCAGCTATTGCAATAGCTAAGATGAGGAAGCACCTCTGATAGGTGAGTGGATAAAGGAGAGGTGGGGTAGCCCCAGGGTGGAATATTATTCAGCTATCAGAAAAGATGAAATTCAGTCATTTGCAGCAAAATGGAAGGAGCTGGAGGGAATTACACAAAACGAAATTAGAAAGATAAAGAAAGACATTATTGGATGATTTCACCAATATAAGGAAACAAAATAAATGAATTGACAAAGCAAAGTAAAAAATAAATAGTGGGCATTGCTAAACAAGTGAAGTTACTAGAGGTGAAGAGATTGGGGAGTGAGATCCGGGGTAGAGGAAGTAAAATGGATGGTGGTGGGTGTCAAGAAGGCAGGTGTGGTAGAATTCCATGCAGAGGAGAAACAGCCATGGGAAGTTCAGGATGGGCTAAGACATAGCGCGCATGGGAGGCAGCCGTGAGAAACAAGGTTATAAATCTTCCTGGGGTCAGGGTGTCAAGAGCATCCTGGGAGTGGGGGGTAGTTATTGAGACAACCATTGATTTTTGGCTTTGGCCAAGTTAGGATTTACCTAGAGGAGGTGACCTAGAAGGAGGCCATAAAGTATTTGCTGATTCAGTGAGCCAAGTTTTATTTTTATCTTTTGGACACTTTTTTCATATTACTTTTGTTCAGGCTTTTATCCAGTTCAGTTTAACAGAGTTGTTGAGTACCTCCTTTTTTTTAGAAAGATTTATTTATTTATGCATACAAGAACTGGGGTGCAGGCCAGAGGTGGGGAGAGCAAGAGGATTCAGCAGAGACAGAGTGGGGAGCAGAACAGGCGGATCTACTGAAGTACACTGCTGAGGGGAGCAGTGGGAGAGACAGGGAGACAAGAGGTCTGCTGAGCCCTGGGGGAAGCTCCCTGGCCAGGGATCCAACTCGTGCTGCAGTGGCTCTGGATAGCATCATAGTGCTGTGACAACCCATTGCGCCACCAGGGAGGCCCTGTTGAGTACCTCTTTTGGTGATAGAGAATCAACCATCCCAAAGCTCAGTGGCTTAAAACAACAAACCTCATTTCCTTGCTCACGGTTCTGCCATTTGGGCAGGTCTCCGCAGGGACAGTTCATCCCTGCTCCATGTGTGCAACGTTGTGATTTATTTTTATTGTCCAAAATATATTTCTCATATATATTTAGCTTTCATCACAGTTCCTGGCTCACAGCTCCCAAAACCCTTGGAATTTCCTGAGTGATAAGAGCAATGGGAGCAGCTTTTGTTCTATTTGTTCTCTTATCCTCAGTTCCTGAGAAAACTTCAGAGCCACAGAAGTTTAAAGTGGTCTGCTATTGTTCTTAATGAGTCTTTGCGAATGAGGGTAACCTTTGGAAAACACCTAAGAATGCATGTTGGTTGAGGATAGTGGATAAGGGGTGGGGCTCAATGGCCAGTATTAATGATTTGGGCAATCATACGTAGGTTGTGTCACCTCAAATTTCCAGGTTGGGGAACCAGTCCATTTCCATGTGACAGCTTGCCATAAAGACAGAAGCGCCTATATTCTTTTTTTTTTTAATTTAAATATTTATTTTTATTGTTATTTATATCTTTTACATTTTGTATTCCCCTTGGGCAACCCACCACCAATTCACCCATGATCCATCTCCGTGGTCCCTTGTGTCCTTTTCTACTCCATTTTGTGCCTTTATCCTCCCCACCCCCTCAAGTGTCTCTCTCCTATTTGGTTTCCCTATAGTCCTGTTATAAGTGAAACCATTTGATATTTTTCTCTTTCTTTCTGGCTTGTTTCGCTGAGTATGATCCCCTCTAATTCCATCCATGTCGCTGCAAATTGCATGTGTTTATCTTCTTTGAATGCTGACTAGTATCCCATTGTGTATATGTACCACATCTTCTTGATTCAATCATCTATTTCTGGACATCTGGGTTTCTTCCATACCTTTGCTATTGTGAACAGTGCCACAATGAACATAGGGGTGCATGTATCCTTTCGGATTAGTGTTTTTGTGTCCTTTGGGTAGATTCCCAAAAGTGGTATTGCTGGGTCGTATGGAAGCTCCATGTTGAGCAGTTTGAGGAATCGCCATACAGCCTTCCATAGTGGTTGGACCAGTTTACATTCCCACCAGCAGTGTAGAAGAGTTCCCCTTTCTCCACATCCTTTCCAGCATTTGTTGTTGCCTGTATTTTTAATGTGTGCCATCCTCACAGGTGTGAGGTGGTATCTCATTGTGGTTTTGATTTGCATTTTCTTGATTATAAGTGATGTTGAGCATTTTTTCTTGTATCTGTTGGCCATTTGCTTTTCTTCTTTGGAGAAGTGCCTTTTTAAGAAGCTCCTATATTCTAGGACCTCACCTCATGTTTCTATTCATCTGGCTGTTAATTCATACTATCCTTTGTAATAAATTAGTAACTAGTAAGCAAATGGGTTCCCTGAGTTCTGTGTGCTTTTCAAGCAAATCAATTGAACCAGAGAAGAGGGTCATGGGAACCCTGATTGATCACAAACTGGTCAGTACCACAGGTAGCAGGGACTTGTACATCTAGGGTTTTTGATATGGGCGGTGGGGGGTGGTGGTCTGAAGACAGTAACCTATGAAGATCAAGGGATGGTTGTAGTTAATTTTCTCTAGAGTCCAAAGTTTTATGTTTATTTTTGACTGCACAGGGAAAAGCACCCCAAATTGCCAAGTTTTTCAGAGGTCACTGTAATGCCTAGATTTTAAAGAGACCCAGCTAAAATGACATTTTAAGGACACTGAGGATTTAAATATAAGGTTGTTATTAATGAGATAGAAATCGATGTTCATTTGTGCAGATAAAATAGTGATAGGTGGTTATGCAGGAAATTCCCCTTATTTTTGAGAGATGAATTATGAAGTATCCTCAGAGTGAGATATCATGGTATGTGCCACTTTCAAATAATATAGAAAAAATTACTAATTGATAAAGCAATATTGGCTAAATATTATCTAGTCAAGGTGATAATTGTTTAGTCTGGGTGGTAATAATATGGTTGATGATTATACTATTCTTTAAAGTTTTGTGAAATGCTTGCAATAAAAATTTGGAGATGAAAAGATAATAACTACATGGCTTAGTTCTAAACCTCTCCATGGGAGAGATTTAGCTAAACCAACCAGAAATATACATAAAAAGAAATCATAATTGGGTTTGTAATATCCTGACTTAGAAAGTTCTGTCTTTCTACATAAAACACTATCCAAAAGTTTCAGTTAAAGTCTGAAAGAAGACCCTCCTGCAGAGGGGGTGAAATGCATCAAGCATGGCTGCCACCATATGCTTTATTCCCTGACAACTTGTTTTTTCTTCTTTCTTTCAACATCTGAGAGATACTACAACTGTCAAAAGATCTTCCTCCACAACAAACTGAAAACTCATAGAGCTCAAAAGATAAGCAATCAGGGAGAAAGCACAGGGGAGAAATGATCCTACCATAGCTTCCCTCCATGCCCAGTGCTTTGTCCACAGACAGTACCAGCCTGGCGCCAATCACAGTCACTCCCTCATGCTGGGTTGGGTTCGGGAATGCAGGGGGATGCTGAGTGCCCCCTTGCACCTACCTAGGTTCTTGTTCCTGGGCTCCAGAGTAGAGTGTGAGAACATACCTCTTTCCTAGGCAATTGTCCACCAAATAATCGTACCCATCCAAGGGGACTCCATTCCTGAAGTTAAAACTACAGTTTAATATGATTCAAGAGCCACCGTTTTCCAGTAAAAACAATATACACAAATCCTGCTTTCCACAGAGCCTCCTTGCCGGCACTCCTCTGCCTTGTCTTCCAGCAGAATCCATATCAACAGAGCTCCTTCTTTCCTATACAACACCTCCCTATATGAACATCAATCCTGAGTCCATGTCATTCTCCACCCAATCTCTACACACACAAACTCACAAACTCTCTCTCTCTCTCTGTGTGTGTATATATATATATATATATATATATATATATATATATATATATACACACACATACACATTTATATATGTGAATATATGTATATATATATATGTATGTGTGTATACGTGTGTGTGTGTGTGTGTGTGTGTGTGTGTGTGTGTAATTGAATTATTTCTTCCCCTGGCTTTCCTGATATGAAAGCCATCTTCATTTGAAACATCTTCTATGTAACTGATACACTCCTGTGTTTTTCTTTAGCATCTTTTCCCTCTTAAACGGTCTTTTCAGTAAGCATGTATTTCTACTCCATTGGTGGTTTTCAATTATGACTGAATGATAGAATTAGCTGTTGTGCTTTGGAAAGAAATTTGTGCCCACACCCTGGTTTGGGAGTTGCTGGGGTGAATGTCTGTGACAGAAAGCAGCCATTCAATTATTAAAAGCTCCTCAGGTGACTCTGATATGTGTGCATTAGACGGGAACACTATTCTGACCTTTCTTTTCCTGACAAATCTCCTCAATTAAATGAATGAATAAATAAATGAATGAGGAAATGAATGGTTTCAAATATTACCTTTATGCTGATGATTCCCAGCTTTCCCTGGGTATAAACTTAGCATAAATTTAGGTATTTAGTCATTAGAGCTAAGCTTTGGCTACAGCTTTAAGCACATTACTAGTTTCTAAAAAACAATAGTGAATGACTGGTGAATTCATGTTTCCTCTAGTTCTAACATCTCTTTACAGCTCTAGCCCCGTAGTCTGCTGGACTGGCTACTTGCGTCGCAAACAGTAGATGTGGGGCTCATGTGTATTGCAAACCAAATTTGTCTAAAACTGAACACATTGTCTCTCATGCAAAAATTGAGTTACTAGTTACTCGCCACCTCAGTCTCAAAACTGAAACCTCAACATCTTTGTCTCCATATTTGTACAGTTAAAAAGGTTAAAAGGTTAAAAAGTTTAACCAGGTAAAAAGGTCTGACCAGTTGTCAAATCCCTTTGCTCCTTTCCAGTGGTGTGATTTGCATCTTATGAGTTTAACCCTCAGGTGTGATGTATGCTGCCTGCTGGTGCTAGATGTGGTAAGCTGTACTTTATTTTGCGGAATATGACTTGGTGTTTTCTAAACCACTGGACCACTGAAGTTTCACTGGTAGGGCAGGCCCTTGAATCTTCTAGGGTTTATCTCTCACCTTCTAGAGCCTACATATCTTATCAATTCTCTATTATATGTGTCATATCTTTCTGATTTTGTCAGCTTAGCATGTTGTCATCAGGAGAGTAGATCAATGTTACGTTCTGAATGAACAGATGGCCCAGGTTTCTTTGAACTGTGTTATGACAGAAGACAGGAGAGTTACCATAGCCCTGGGGAAAGACTATAAATGTCCCCTGTTGTCCACTCCAAGTTAATGTAAACTGCTAAATGATCCGCCTTCCTATAGGGGAGAGGGATATTTCCCAGAATAGTGTCTACATACCACAGACCTAAGACCAGGTCAAACTGTTTTAACAAAGACAATACATCTGGAAGAACAGCCTCATCCGGGCTTCTAATTGATTGGGTTTATGCTGATCTACTGTAATCTCCATGATCACCTGTTTTTTTTTTTAAGTGTCGTAATAGGGCCCACCACCCTTAACATGTGTTAGACCTTCATAGGTGGCAGTAATAGTTCCACTCCCCTGGGAAGCATTATTGTTTTTTACTTACTATCTTGGATGAAGAGGGGGAGGGGTTTCAGAGATTTCTGCTTGTTCTTCTCCACTGCAACAGCTCATGTCCCAGAAGCCAAAGAACCAATGTGCAGGTTGTGCCAATTACTAAGTTTGTCCAGGTGTGTTTCTGGTCCCAGTGGACAAATTGTGAACCAGATCTGGGCTAGGGCTCCACTTATTACTTATTACTAAGCCCCTGTGTGTTCTTACTCTAAGAGCAGGCTATGATGACATTTTGAATCCCATATATAAAGTCAATCAGGCCTGGAAATGTTTGGCTACTTCCCTTTCCCAGTATATAGTTACAACATCCATGACGGAAGGGAAGTTCTTTATGGAAAATTTCCAACTAATAAAACAGAAGGAATAAAGCACCATCTTGTAGCCTTAAATGAAAGAATGAATGCAAGCAACAGTCATCAATGGATACTGCACTAATTAACTAAGTGAGTGAGGGTAAATTTTATAATGAATCAATGAAGCTGATACCACCCAAACCTATTATTCTAGCTTAGTACCGCTAAAAGTAGTGCAATTTGTACCTCAAGAGAAACCATCACAAAAAAATAAAAGTCTACTGACTGGGAAAAGATATCTGACAAAGAGTTAGTTTCCAAAGTTTACAAAGTACTTATATAATCCAACAATTTTAAAAAAACAAAACAAAAAACAGACAACCAAGCCAAGAAGTGGGCAATAAAACCTAGGTATTTCAGTCTAAAAAAGATATTCAGATGGCCAGTAAGCCCATGAAAAATTATTCAGCATCACTTATAAAGGAAAAGAAAATCAAAATCACAATGATATTGCACCGCACCCCTCTAAAAATCCCCCACATCAAAACGAGTGGAAAAAACAAACGGTGAGGATGTGGAGGAAAAAACCAAAAACTCATCCACTGTCAGTGGGCATGAATGCAATTTAGTACAGCCACTACGGAAAATGATAGATTTCTTTTTAAAATAAAAATGTAAATCCATATGATCCAGTAGTCCCTCCACCAGGCATTTACCCAAAGAATATGAAAACTCGAATGTGAAAATACTTATGTACCCCGATCTTGTCCACAATTGCCATGCCATGGAACCAACCTAAGTGCCCATTGCAAAGTGACTAGATAAAGAAATTTTAAAATATATAGTCAGTGGAATACTGCTCAGCTATTTAACAAGACAAAATAGTGCCTTTAGGGACAAAATGGAAGTATTTTGAGGTGGTCATAAGTGAAATAAATCAGAAAATAAAAGGCATATTAGATGGTTTCATGTACCTGTGGAATATAAATTACCAAAAGACATACACTGGCAGAATACAGCAAAACAAATCTTGGGCTTAGTGATAAATGTAATGGTTACCAGAGGGAACAGGGAGGAGGCAATGGGGGAAGCCAGCAGGGAACAGGCATTGACACTGGAGGTTTGGTGGAGGGTGAGTGAGCGAGTGCACATATGGAGGAGTAAAAATTTAATTTTAAAAATATATTTTTCAAAATAAATAAATAAAAGAGAAACAATTACACATTATGTGCCTCCTGACATGATAGAAAAAGAAAATATACCACCTTTCAAATAGTCTTGCCTGAATAAAATAAACATGAATCTCCTTCCTCCTAGACCTATCTATTAGTCTATAAGAAAATAAAAGAAAAAAAATAATTTAAGTATACCAAAAAGAAGCAACCAGCAAACTGCCTGATTCCTTCAACAAATAAACAACCTGAGGAGGGTGTGAGAATAGTTGGGTGGGGGTGATATAGATGAAAAAAAACTAGAAATGTAACAACTAAATGCACTACGTGGACATTGAATCTTTATTTCAGCAAGCTGTAAGAAGATATCTTTGAGACAAATAGGGCAGTTTTCAAAGAGTTTGCCTATCCATGACCTTTAGGGAACATTGTTAACTGTCGTGGTTGTGAGGATGATATTGTGGTTAAGTTAAAAAAACAACATTTTGATCAAATGATATGGAATGTGTTTTTAAAAGACCTAAATTGACTAATACTAATGTATGTTCTTTTTAATTCCTTTTCTATATCACCTAGATTCTGCTTTGTCTTATGATGAGATACTGGTTAATATGGCAAAGTATAACACAATGTGACAAAGCATAACTACAAAGCATCCTATAGAATATAATTGAAAGCACCAGTGAACATTTCAGGGGTTATTTTTGGAAGTGATACTGGCAATTGGTTCATGCAATAGGTACCCAGTACAAATTCATTGTCCAGTTCAGCAAGCCCAGAGCACTCAGAAAACCAATCAGCTCCACAGCAATATAAATGAACCAGCCATGAACTCAAATACCTCCTGACCTTTGACGGATGCTCATGTGAGCAGATCTTCCTGCCTGTCATTTTGGATTTTCAAAAAATGTAGTGGTTGTAAGCCAGTTCTGTGCAGTATGGCAGGTCCCCCCAGAAGAGAGTTTCATACACATATCTTGCAAACCAACACAGGATGTAGAAACCAAAATTCCCAGAAACAGAGAATATCTTTGGATATCGCTCCATCTCAAAATATCTGAATTTCCTCCAAATGATAATGTGAAACTTTCATATGATATGATCTATTAAAAACCAAGACCTCAAGAGTCAAACCAATGTGCAAGTATTTAAAGCAGCCGCTAACACAATGTCTCCCTGCATACCTATACACTTAATCTAAACTTTTTGACCCACTCCCTGTGTCTGCAGATTGGAGGCTTTCCTGGGTTAAACCACATATAGAAAGGATCTTTCAAAGATCCAAACAAATCCAAGTTAACTACAACTATAGGTCCTGGTCATCTAGGACCTATTTCTATTTACAATCCCATTTTAGCCCAGTCATATTATTGTACTTTAAGGAGTGCCCACCAATTAATACTTGAACGAGTGAATGGGGCTTAGGTTGTTGTATTAGTTCAGATTTTCAGTGTCTGGTGCTTTATAAAGGAAAACTCAAACTGGCTTATGAATTAACAACAAAATAAAGATGGAGGCAGACATTTATTTGCTGATGTAACTAGAAACTTTCAGAGCTAGCTTGGTTTCAGGTCCAGATGAATCAGGTGACGTGAACAACATCATTAGGACATGTTTGTCTCTCCGAGTGAGGCTCCTCTGGATGTCCCCCTTTTCAGAGAGCCTCTATCCGGGCAACCAACAGTTCAGGCACCCACCACGCTTCTCTGAAACCCCCAACAGAAAAAGTACACATTGAAGTGTTGGAGTTCACTCTGATTGGACTTACAACGTATCCAGAACCAAGAGAATTATGTCCTCTGATTGGCCAGCTGCTTGCCATGTCTACTCCTGAACAGGAGCGGGGACCTCAACAAGAACTGCAGGCCAGAGAGAAGGGTGATCGCCACAAGAAATCAGAATGTTGCTATCTAACGCAGAGGGGAATAAATACAAGGAATCTAACTCATTTTTTGTTGACTACATAATGTCATGGGTTTGCCAGTAGAGAAAAACTTGCTACTAATGTCAAGTAATTCTGCTTATCTAAGCTGATTCCATATCATTGAAGTTTGGACCCAAGGTGGTGACAACATATTTCAGAAAGTTACCACCCGAAACTGACTGTACATCATTATCGCTGCCTGGGGCACTGAGATTTTCTAGGATGGAATAAATGCATAAACTTAGTCCTCCTGTCTCCTCCTCCTGCTTGGAAACAAAAATCTAAAACAATCTAATACAGGGGAGGAAGGAAGTACAAGAGGAGTCTTGCTAAAAAGTTACAAACTCACAGGAACTTGGGCCTCCAAATGAGTCTCGAGTGGCCCCATGACCTCAGCACACCTGGCACCAGGAACCCCTTTGTGACATCAACTGAACCCAGAGTCCATTTCCAGATCTCAGGAGGGCGGAGACCTTTTCCATCTCGTTGGCCAGGGGAGCCCCAGACTGGACACGGTGCCTGACACAGATTAGGTGCTCAACAAACGCTTTCCAATGAATAAGAAACTTCAGCTCTCCTTAAATTGACTTTCAATTTTGATACCATCCTCCCTGCAAAAGAACTTAGTTTGGAGTCATTTTTTTTCTGTCTGTATCATTTTTGCATGGTGTATTGCGTGGTATTTCTAGCACTGTTACACATACTGAATCAGTGACTCTCAGGCTAAATAGGATGTGAATATTATTGTGATGTAGAAACGTTGGCTCCTAGAGGTCAGGGGCCCAGGTGACATGGCAACCTAAGTGGCCCGGCCATGCTCAGCATCTCATTCTTGCTCCCTCCCACACTCTAGTCCTCACCTTGCTATAATCCTCTACGTGACCTGCAGCAACCTTAAAAAGTCGGTCCATCTCCAATGTAGTTGAACTAGAGACAGTGACTTTCAAACATTTTGTAGCAGCAGAATTTGTTTTTCAAAGCATTAGCCAGAATCCCGATTTAAAACACACACTTGTGCATCCGCTCTGACTGAAGGAGGTAGGGGGCGCCTGGTGTCCTGAGACACTTCTACTAAACCATCAAAATGCTGAGCAAAATATGATAAGTCTTAAGTTTCTAGATGCTGGTTGGGGAGAAAAAATAAGAGAGAGAAAACAGAGGAGAGAGATAAATATTACATTGGAAAATAACAATGCCCATTAGTGGCCAGTATTAATGACAGTCTCCGCTGGGCTTTTGACATTGTCCCATGGATCACAAAGACCAATGAGCTGATAAAACCTGTCTGCACAGTCTCTGGGTGGCTTCTAAAAATAGTGATTCTTTGGTCCCGGGCCAATTAGATCCAAATCCCCAGGGGATGGAGCCTGGGTGTGTTCGTTTTGCTTTTCTGTAAGTGGCCCAAGTGATAGAATTGTGCCTCAGGGATAAAAAAATCTCTGTCTTAAACTTTCAGTCTAACATTCATCCTTCTTACCTTCACTAACTCCTTGACCTGACCTCCCAATGCTGTCCAGCCTCACCAGCTAAGTGAGGCTGCTTGCTGGCTTCAAACAATTTATGTAATTATAGTGATGTCACACACTCCCCCCACCCATGTTGCCTCTTGGAGCAGATGAGTCTTGAATTAAGGTCTGAGGGACAGAAGTAGACATAACGGGGTGGGTTTTCAATACACTAAGCCCAGAGGAGTGAAGACTGAGACTAACTAATGTGTAGGAGCAGCAGATACAGGGGTCAGGTGAGTCAGAGACAGCCAAAAATGAGAAAAATATTAGAGACAGAATGTTTTCCAAAGTATGAGAGAATACAGCCCAATGAGCATTGAAAATCAGTGTGGTAAAACATATTAAAAAGACTACCCTGAAAAACGACTGAGGTAAAGCTAACCAGCCTCTAAGCCCTCCCTGTTGGCCTAGGTATTACGTCTCAGCACTATCACCACTAAGGCCTGAGTTTGATTCTGGGCCAGGGAGTTAACCCACATATGGAGGAGCAGACTTCTGTCTCGCCCACCACTCCCCTTAGCAGTATATTTCAGTTAATCCGATTGTTCTGCTCCCCACTCTGTCTCTGGTGAATCCTCTCATTCCTCCAAACCCCTGGCCTATACACCAGTTCTTCTATGCAAAAATAAAAACAAAACTAACCAGCTTCTAAACTGTAGTCCCTCCTGTCTTTGCACCTGTTTCCAATAGCTAGTCGGTTCCATCCCCGTAACTTCCTGTGTCAGATGAAAAACGCAAACTCCCCCAGTTCCCTGACCCTCAGCCAAACCCTATCATTTCTCTCACCAACTCAGGCACCCCAAATCCTTACAAGTTTTAAAGCAGACCAAAAACCTCTTATTATTTTTGATGTTGCTAGAATCATGTATATTAACTTGAATGTAGTCACCCTACAAAGATACTCTGAAGGCCCATTAGGTGCTGGGCACAATGTTAGATCTGATGACTCAAAGGTAAGGAGAATGTGGCATCTTCCCGAAGCCAAGGCCAGGTGAAATGGGAGACAGTGACACAGAAACAATGACAACTATGTGACAAGAGCTGGAATAGAAAAATCCAGTGCCACCTCAGAGAGACCCCTGAGCCTGGTGAGAGAAATGCTTCAAAAAGGAAGCAATCTAAAAGAAAGCTCGCACAAGAATTGTCTAGGTGGATAGACATGAAGACTATTCCATGCCCAAGGAATCCCATGTAAATGCATCCAGGCAGGACAAAACAGAGCCTTTATGAGCAACTGAGGGAAACTGTAGGCTGGGAGCCAGAAGGCAGATTCTAGGGCTTTGCACTAGAACGTTGTCTTGTAAGTAATGGATGACTCAGAAAGTGCAATGATCTGATTTGCCTTTTTTTTTTTTTTTTTTTTAATTTTCGACACTGGGTTGGAATGGGAAAGACTGGAGCTAGGGAAATTACTTTGGGGTCATCTTAGCCATGTAGTAGACACAGCCCAGGGTCACCCACATACAATTTCCTTCTCTTCCTTTAGCCCATGTGACAGACAGTTCGACTGACTTCTCAGCCACCTTGCAGTTCAAATGAGAAGTGATATGTGTCACTTGCAGGCCGAGGCATGCTCTCTCTCAGGCCTAGAAGGTCCTGGGAGAGAAGATGCTGTCTTAGGACAGAGGAAGCCTAAATCCTAAGGGAAGTTTTCCAAAACCCTTTTACATGCCCCTGCACACAACATCAGTATTTGTATGAATAAGAAATAAACACTTGTGCTAAGACATTAAGTAAAAGACTTCCTTCCCACCACCAAGGACCTTGACTATTAAGAAGCTGGGGACCACGGCTATGACTCCGTAACAGAATATAAGCCACTCAGCTGAGAGAAAATTTGATGAATAGGTTGTCATCTGAGAAGTAGTCTGGAAGGCTTCATGGAATAGGTAGCCTCTGTGAAGGCCTTGAAGGATGTCAAGTAGAACTTGAAGAGGTCACAGAGGTCACTGGGCAAGTAGTTGAAAGGAACATCGCAAATATGTCTGCTTTCATTGGAAATACTTAACTTCTCATTGTGCAGGAAATCTATAAAAGGATAGTGATAGCTCAAGTTCCATCTGATTGTTTTTCCAAGTGAGGAAGATCGAGCCTGGTTTGTTTTTTTAACAAACCATATTTTTAGTGGAGTCCATTATGAATCTTACATTTTTCAAGCTGTCTCAAAGCTTATTTTATGTTGACATATTTCAAAGCTTGCAAAATCCTTGTTCAGGCTGAGATGGGAGTTCAAAACGAAAGGAGTGTGCAGAGACAAGAGCATGACTTCATAACCCATTTAAGAAGAAAGAACTTGGAGGAGGAATGGTCATTTGTGGAATCCCTCGTGTTATCATTCTGCTATTTTAAAACACTCCTGTTTATAGCCAGCCCTGCATGGTGACAATCCCCCACAGCCCAGGTGGCCACCTTCTGCTCTTCCAAACAAGTCACCCACCCAGGTTGCTGATGGCAGATCCAGAACCACAGTGCTCAGGAAGGCCTTACAATTCCTTTATCTCAGTGTCCTGTGGCCTCAAATGTCACAGAACAAAATGATATACTCCTAGTCTTGGCACGAGACTTGATTCCCTTCATCTATTTCCGCTTCTAATACCTAAACCTAATTGATTTGTTTGATGGTTCATATGAGTCGCCAAGAGAGAGATGAAGACGAGGGTGTGGCTCCCAGCAGAGAGCACAGGCTTCCCTCTTCGCCTGGTTTTGTGGTTAAACCTTGAGGTTGCCCCAGATAGTTGTTCAGGTGAATGGAAATTCTCCCTGGTGGGACGGGTAATCAACCCCATCCTCTGATTTTGGAACTATGCCTCTCCACGAGCTCTTTCTTGGCCAAAAGCCAAACTAAAGTGTTAGCCACGGCCAAAGTCATCACCCTCTCTTCTTGCAGCCAGTTAGAAAACCAGTGTGGGATTTACCAGGGATCTAGAGACTGCTGTGAACATCGAATTGTGTCACTGTGCAGTGAAATCCATCTGGTCACCTCAGATTTCCACATAAAAGGAAGTGGAGTGAGAGGTTACTCTCTCACTGGCCTGCTGTATGGGGTTTTACTTAACCATCAACCAAGTAAATTAACCAAATTCATAGCTGGGTTTGGCGACCTGAACAGAACTTACACAAAAGTCACACTGATATCCAAGAGGAAAGAAAGTATTCCCCCTAAGATCTGATAACTGACAGTCTTAATTTAATAATCAGAAACAGCAGGAGCAATAATTTGAGTCTATTCCTCCATGCCGCTTCCAAATACACTTGGCTCTGAGGTTAACAGGAAGAGAGAGTCCAGACTCCATAATAGAGACATGCCACTTACAGGCATCAACTGAGCAAATCAACAGACTGACAGTAATCTTAACACATTAAAAAAACAAACATTGATTGAATAGCAAAAATCCATACACCATATTTAACATCATAATAAAATACATCATTTTGCAGAAAATCTAAAATAAGCAATTATGACAGTAGAATGACTAACTAGTAATATCTTTATGCAGAAGCGTCTCCCTTGATTTTTCTAATTTATTTTACTGTATGGCTGGTTTGTTTTATGTACTATTTATTAGTCTGATTTATTTGTAAGCATTGTTTTCGAAAGTAGAAAACATTCTTTGGTTTGGTTTGTCACAGAATTGCTTTGCAAAATAAACTGTTGCTCTGGGTCATTTGACTGAACTGGCATCATCATGTTTGAAAACATCAGTGTTAACTAAACTTGACCTGCAGCACCAAAGGGCTCGCTGCCTTCCAGCTGTGTGGCTCCCCGACATGCATTAGTACGTGTCATGCAGAAACTTTGCCAGCTGAACAACAAAGAAAACCTCCCTGCAAAATTAATTAGAACCTTCGCTTCACCTACAAAACGTATTTTGCCTGGAATTAGCTGCCAAAACTGAGTATTCATCAATTGAACTTGATAACCTAACATGCTGTGGAGTTGTATTTAAAATGGGGCCAAGATTTCAGACAGGATTTATATAAGCATTCTTCACAATTTCAAAGGAAAAGAAAAACAAAACGTTTGATATCAGATGAGAGTTGAGTATAGGAATTATATTGTAATTCCTATGACAGAATATTAGACGTCTTTTAAAATTATGTCAGTAGAGAATTTAGGTGGTATGAGAAAACTAGTGCATAATTGAAAATCAAAATGCAGTATCATATGCACAGTTTGTCTCTGCTACATGTAAAAGTAGAGAAAATATTGCTGCAAATTATAGGCTAAAATGCATATCTGTCGTTATAATAGGATGGAAGTGGGGATGGAGATTGGGAGTTGAGAGTAATTATCTATTTGGTTGTTGCTGTTTAGTAGTTATTAAAGCAAAGGGGGCGCTGCCACCCCTGAAATCCAGTGGAGTTATCACCATTTCTAACTTACAAATTATCATAATTTCTAGCTTATTTTAAGAAGGCCTTTGATCCTAGAACTGCATAGTAACTTAAATGTTAAGGACAAGATTGAGTTTGAACTGAATTTAGGGACACAAATTGCTTTAACTTCCATTTTATAACACATGGGGTCACGGTGTTGGAGGAGAAAGTTCTGAACAGGAAAAGTAACCTGGAGGAAATAGGCAAGGGCAAGGGCACATGAGGAAGCCATAACACAGCCTGGTATAGTCAGGACCAAGTGGCGGGTTTTGAATTCGCAACTAACACCTATGTATATTAAACACATGTGCACATAGATTATATGTATATTAAACACACACTCGGAGTACACATTCACCCAATTACACACATCCAATTGTAAAACCCTTCTTTTTAGGTATCTGATTTCAAGGCTTCCTAATTTGGGTCCCCCTTACTTAATATTTAAAACAAATAGAACTTGACAACCTCCTATATTTTACTCTATTTTGTTTCCATTTTAATATTTTTTATTTATATCTTTTACATTATTGAGTATTCCCCATGGGTTATCCACCACCAATTCACCCATGAGCCCTCACCATAGTCCCTTGTGCTCTTTTCTCCCCTGTTTTGAACCCTTATCCCCTCCCTTCACTGAATGTCTCTCATTTATGGTTGCCTGTTAGTTTTGTTGTTGTAATTGTTGTTATTTTCTCCTCCCATATTTTAAATAACCCTTCCTGCCTCTCCCTGTTTAGGCAAATAGATACCACTTAGCAGAGAAAATGAGTTTTGTTACAACAAGAAAGCTGAGAAAAGAATGAAATAATTGAGCCCCAACGCTCGTTCAAAAATACTCTAAGATATTATGAGAATTTCCTCTAAGCAAAAAGAATGAATGAAGAGGAGTAGATAAGTATTTAAAGAGAAATACTCTGTTCTTAACCTTGGTCTATCTTTGGTTGTTAAGTTATTTTTTGAGGGGGGGAGAAAGAAAAACACAGAAAAGAGCCCCTTGTGGTTACAAAAATCACATAGCTATGTTATGAGGACCAATAAAACTATTAGCTATTGGCCCAAAGCCAAGAATCCATTAATGACAGACTGGTATCTCTCCAGGAATGTAAAATGTTTTACTAAATAAACACTAGAGCAGGAAACATTCAACTTCTGTCATTATGTAAAACTTAAGTGTGATTCTATCTGAAGTGGAGCAGCAAACAGGCGGGTTCAAAAAGAAAAGAAAAAAAGAAGCTCCTCTCTTGGTACCAGGAGGAACCAACAAAATTTAAAATACACTACAGTATAATTTTCAAAGCCTGCTATATACAGCATAATACTATTGTTAGAGAATGCCAATAGCGGCATTTAAAAAAAAAAAAAGAAATGAAAGAAGGAACTTGTTTAGAAGGAAGTGGAGTTAGCCACCCGGGATAATGGCTAGTAATTAAACTATAATGACTGATTTTTACAGCTTTTCAAGGCTATACAAACAAAAGATTATGGCTAATTGAAATATGAGATTAAAATAACAATTACTATTTGTTACTTGAGGCTAACTGCAGCTTTTTCACACATATTTACATATTTCTTGGGTGTCATGAAATCTTGTGAAAAATTACCCATAAATATATAACAAATTCCCTGAACACATAGAGCATCCAATAATAGATGAAATCAGAATAATGCACCAATTTCCTGAAACACTGATTAATTTGTGTCTTGTAACATTTAGGATTTTACATTTGAACTATCTGCGTTCAGGTAAATGACAGGGACTAGTTTTCAATCTAACTGTGCTTGAGTCAGCATTAACTTTCATTAACTTATTTAATTGAAACATCAGTTAAGGAGAGCTATGGAGGTTATGCAAAATTAAGTGTCCTTCAAATATTTTAAGACAGAGTGTGGGGAGGGGCAACAAATACATCATTTTGTCTAAAACAATCCCATTTAAATAAAGAAAACACAACTTGCTATTTCCTCCTAACACTTCTCATCTTCTGACAAAATCTGGAAGCTGTGGTGTAAATTCTAGACCGTTTGGGTGTCTTGCATCCTTGGGAAGTCAAAATAAATATATTTTTTTAAAAAAAGAAAAGACAAGACCTAAATTATATTCCTGAAAGCATCTCAGACTTAGTCAACGAGAACTAGCTTGGATTATTTGTAAGGCAAGACCATTTTCAGGATAGCAGGTTTTCATCCTCAGTGTCAGATAAATGCCCAATCATTTATTGTAGGGCTCAGGAAAAAAGATGTGAATTTCCATAGTGCCTCCACACCTGAAAATATGAACCAGAATCAGAAAACAGGGCAGCAACTAAGGCTACAGTCTGGCAGTCAAATGAGAGTATTCCATTAAATGGCTAGAGGCTTAAGGGAGAGTGCTTCAGAATGCCAGCCTCAAGTTAGCAAAGTAAAACACTTGATCTTTCAAATATTGTTACCACCTGTAGAAAATGCAAAGGTAGGACAAACTCTGCATTATAGCACCAACAGAGGTTGCCATGGCAACAGCCCTCACCCAATCCCTTCTAACACTATTTGCATTTCCTTTATAAAGTCCAGTTTGAGTGCTTTATTGTTTTTAACAAGACACAAAAGCAATACTACAGAGATGCTTACTTTTAAAATCCATTTACAAAAAAAAAAAAGAAATGCTTTTCTAATAATACAGACAACCCCCTTCATTAATAGGAGCAATAAATTCTGAATTAATGAAAAGTCTGAATGATTTTATAAAATTTGTTTCTTTCAAATACATAGCTGCTTGCTCTAATAAATAATGTTTGAAATCAGAGCATTCCTATAGAGTTAAAGAACCATAACCAAACCGCCATTTCTCTTGATCTTACTGATTTTTTGTTATTAGCCACCTTTAGAAGAATGAATCAATTCACAAAACCATAAACCTGCACCAGAAAACATCTTTAAAAACTTCCATAGACCCAGTATCCTGACTATTAGCATCTGCTGAGCTATTGTTTAGAATAAAATATCTGAGGAAATGTAGTATTCTTTGATTGAATTAAATTACCAAATGAGCTGACACCAAAAAGTGAAATATCTTTACACTGCGTAGCAACAACAAACTTTGTAATACAAAATATTCAATGACCCTATCAAGATTTTACCATACTATCCTAATGTTCTCAAAAGCAGCTTGTATTTGCCAACCTGGTTTACACTATTATTTGCTTAGCAAACCCCTCATCCACAATAAAGGCATATTTAAACCCAGTTCAGGATGAATTATCACAAAGCCTAAATTAGAGGACTCTTAATTAACGGGTTTTATCATTTTTTGAAATTTCTACTCACAACCTGTTTTATCCAAAGCTCTGTACCTATTGCTGGTAGTGATCATACCATGTGACCGCAGAGTTGAGAAAAAGATTTTACCGGGTTCTGTAACAACAGTGTGACATAGTTAAAATGAGATATGTCTATAGCTTGAATAGGTCAGAATGATTTTTAAATAAATAAACTCAGGAGAGAAAGACATTTTTTTGACATGCCAAACAGTGCAGAATTGACAGTTATTAGTAAAAGAGGAAAAATTAGTCTAAATCTGGAAAACCTCAGAACAAGTGTCCAAGATTAAGAGTGGAAGCAGCTTTCCTATCAGAAAAAACAAGAAGAAATAAAATGATGATCTGCATATTATAGATAAAGCTTGGAGACCCAAATGCTTAGAATCTTTTGCATTCTCTAGAATTTGTGATCTAATTATTGAATTAAAAACAGGATGCAATTTAAAGAATTATTTGTAATATCTGCCAACAAGCCACTAAAACATTATTTGAGTGGATGGCAATATTCAGACTTGTCTTTTCAATTATACAAATTAAAATATAGATGAAATATGTCTAAGAGTGCCAGAAGAGAGCAAACCCCCCCACCCCCCGGGTCATGTATCAATATGGATATGGGTGTGTGTGTATGCACACGTGGGCACCCACTGGCAACAGTATTCCACAGATAAATGTAAAGGTAAGAAATGTGAAGGAGGAAAAGTGATAAAATCCTTATGACTCTCTTAAATGGAGTTAAGACCTACTAGGTCAAGCCCTGCTGGGTAAACTGCTCCCTGGTGTAAATTAGAAACTTTTGGAGGTGCATTAACTTTGTCAGGCCTCTAAGGTACTGTTCAGTATATTACTGTTCCAGTGAACTAAATGATACCCTAGGGGCCTGAAAGAGTTAATGCACCTTCAAAAATGAGCAATTTATTCTCTCTCACCAGTAGGATATCACACACCTGCCCTGGTTGAGTACTTGGGATCAAATGCATGTGAACATTCATTCTTCCTTTCGTTTACTCACTCAGCGTTGCTTCACTAAGCTCCTGCTGTGGACTGGGCAGTGTCCTAGGTGCCAGGAGTACAATAGTGAAAGGACAGAAAGGGACAGATAGACTTCCCCTAAGTTGACTTTCCAATGGGGAAAGAAAAATAGTAAACAAAAATAAGTGACGGCAGAAGAAATAGCTGTAAGGAAGAATATAAAGCGACGTGAGGTGCTAGCATGGGACTGGACAGCTGCTCCGTCAGCAGTGTTAGAAAGCCTCTAGGAACTGACTAAGTCCAGGCTGAGTGTGGAGAGGGAACCGGAAAGGCACGTCTCGGGGGATATTGTTACAGGCTCTGCGAGCCTCAAATGCAATGCCCAGAAGAAGCCTCATCAAGGAACAAGAAGGTGAATGCGCCTGCGTGAGAGGGGGCAGAGCGAGAGGGAGACACGGGCCCACTGTGAACCTGAAATTTCCCCTCCCTGTCAGATTTGCTCTTAGAAAGCAGTCTGATGAGAAAAGGGGAAGTAGAGGAAAAGAGTAATTTTTTTAATTTGAAGGGAAAACATCTTTGGGATGTTCGGTAGTGCTTGAGTGGGGCCTTGCAGAGGAAGATTAACAACTACAGGGGACCCTAGAGGGAAAGTTAGTTGATCACTAACAGTTTTAAGGAGATCCCATACTAAATCGGATATGTTCTGTATTAGCTAGGGTTTGAGAACATTGAGGGGAGGGGTTTAAGAGGGGTAGGGAAGGGGAGAGATTATTTTAAGAAATTGGTTCATGCAATTATGAAAACTTGGCAAGTCCAGAATCCTCAGGGTAGCCGGCAGGCTGGTAGCCCTGAAAAGAGTTGAGTTCAAATGTGTCCACTGGCAGACTCCCTTCTTGCTCAAGGAAGTCAGTCTTTGTTCTATTAAGGATTTCAACTGATTGGGTAAGGTCCACCCATATTACAACTGATCATTGCTTAATCAGACTACCAGTCTAAACTTTATTTTCCAACTTTGGTGTTGCAGTTCATTCCACTAAAGTACCCTGAAAATAAGCACACACTTAGAGGGCCAGCGTCGCACGCCAGAATCTCTGTTGGTGGGTGTATGTCTCCTTCCCATCGTGTCAATGGCAGCTACTATGGAGGCTTTTGTTGCAAGTCTTTCAGGACATCAATATTTGTATAAATTACTGCTTTAGAAACATTTTATGATGTTGAAAACTTTTCCTGGCATTGTGAAATAAAAACTTTACATAACTCTATAGGCAGTGATTCCCATTTGGAGCTAATTTGGAATCAAAGGAGCAAAATGTAAGTCTAAGGAATTGTATGTGAGTGGACAGACACACTCACAGGAAGAAAGGCTAGATCTCCATCAGCCTGAGGACAGAGGCCAGCTTCCATGATGGGAATGCTGGTGGTTTTATTTCTTTTTTGTACTTTACTATATTTTCCAAATTTTCTCAAATGAGCACAGAATAAAACAAATGTATATTGCTCATAAATCAGTGAAATCTCTTCTTCAATTCTTATAGTAATCATTTGATACAGATATGATGTTTAACTCTAACAGTGATCTCTGCAAGATGACTCCTGAAAGTATGTGCTTCTGGAAAGATTTTGGAAAGGAATTTGGCAATATGTATTATAGGAGTTAAAAGTGTCATACCTTTTGATCAATAATCCCACTTCTGGAATTTATTTTAAACCCTTCATCTGGGATGCATATGCACAGCAGAAGTATGTACCGATATACAGCATTCATTATAATAGCGGGAAAAAAATAGAAACAACCAAGTATTTAATGAGAGATTGTTAAGAAAAGTATTATACCCCGTCAGTAAAACAGTAAGCCCGTTTAAAAAATGATGTTCAAGCAGAAATCTTGAAGACAATGGAAAATAATTAGGATACAAAATAATTCTATAGAATGGTCAACAGGCACAGATTTTACTCCTCAAACTCAAGGGTGAATTTTTTTTCTTCAGTAATTTCTCATTTTAGATATGTTCCTCAGAGTGCGAGGAACTTAAGCTCAGAACTCAAGGTTTCTGCCTTTTCTCCTAGGTGCTCTTCAGTGTCGACAGTGCTCGACATCTGTGGAGAAATCCATCCCTCATTCCGGCCATGCTCTCCTTTTTAGCCAAATTCAACCTCAATCTTGGATCATTTCATTGCTTCCAAACCACAGGGAGGACGAGGACATTCTGTGAGACTCGTTAGGCCTTGCTGCCTGGACACACCACACTAATTTCTGTTCTCTTATTTCACCACTTCCCAAGTCCCACCTGGAAAGTGGCAACAAGCTTCTCTGCTCTCTGTCTTTAGTTGCTGCCATTTACCTGTAGATTAACTGGAGAACAGGGCCCACGACCCTTCTCTCTGCACTCCTCAGCATCTCTTCTCCCGGGAAACTGTGTGTGTGTGTGTGTGTGTGTGTGTGTGTGTGTGTGTGTGTGAGTGTGAGAGAGAGAGAGAGAGAGAGACAGACACAGAGAGAGAGAGAGAGACAGACACAGAGAGACAGAGAGTTGATGAGGTAGGGAGAAGGGAAAGGTTCTATACTTCTTAAACCCTACTCTCAAACTCAGGTTTATAATCCCTTCCTGCCTCAAGGCATTAGTCTTTCAAACCCAAAGTCAAGGAGGGGATTCTTACTTGCTTTGTTCTCTGCTCAGCCACATATTTTTCTAGAATCAATCCAGAATAGCCCAGCTGGGTGGGAAGTGTGAATAACCTAAAACTTTATGCTTATATCATCACTAATAGGTTAAAAGAAATTGATCATAGGGGGAAAATCAGAAGTAAGCATATTAAACATTGGTGGTGGCAACTGATTCTGGAGAATGGTCTTATGAGTGATTTGGCTTTTTAATTTCTTCCCTCTTCCAAGTTTTTTGGAAAGTCTGAGACTATGAGTTATGAAGCAGTTATTAGTAAAAGAAAGAAACAAAAAATGGCAAATATGCAGAGGGAAAAATATAATGAAGAGTTTACTGAAATCATTTACCATGTCAATTTTTAAAAATCTTTTTGAAGATAGATTAGCCCAAGATAGAGCATGCAATATATTCAGAATGCCATTGAAATTATAATATAAAAAGAACTTATAAGTGGCATTATGTTATATATTACGCTGTCTCAAAATACACAATTCATGTCTCTCAAGGCTTCATTTTTTTTTAAATTTTTATTGTTATTTATGTCTTTTACATTTTGTATTCCCCTTGGGTAGCCCACCACCAATTCACCCGTGATCCATCTCCATGGTCCCTTGTATTCTTTTCTATTCCATTTTGTGCCCTTATCCTCCCCTCCCCTCCCTCCCCCCCACCACCGCTGAGTGTCTCTCTCCTATTTGGTTTCCCTATAGTCCTGTTATAAGTGAAACCATTCGATATTTTTCTTTTTCTTTCTGGCTTATTTCACTGAGTATGATTCCCTCTAATTCCATCCATGGCGCTGCAAATTGCATGTGTTTATCTTCTTTCCATGCTGAATAGTATTCCATTGTGTATATGTACCACATCTTCAGGATCCAATCATCTATTTTTGGACATCTGGGTTGCTTCCATACCTTTGCTATTGTGAATAGTGCCGCAATGAACATAGGGGTGCATGTATCCTTTCAGATTAGTGTTTTTGTGTCCTTTGGGTAAATTCCCACAAGTGGTATTGCTGGGTCGTATGGGAGCTCCATGTTTAGCAGTTTGAGGAATCGCCATATAGCTTTCCATAGTGGTTGGACCAGTTCACATTCCCACCAGCAGTGTAGAAGAGTTCCTTTTTCTCCACATCCTTTCCAGCATTTGTTGTTGCCTGTATTTTTAATGTGTGCCATCCTCTCAGGTGTGAGGTGGTATCTC